>JAVTVY010041065.1:0-185702 GCA_036873755.1 Hanleya hanleyi
AAATTTTATTACAATGGTCTTGAAGGATAGTCAATGTGCTGAAACGGTTTTGGTGTTGCTGGCTTAACCATAAAGGCAAGATTAAAAAAAAAAGTTTTTCGTGAAATGAAAATTTACCAATTCGCTTGGAGAAATATTTAAAAACTGTTCTATTCTAGGTTGTCAAGCATAAACATAGGATTGCCGACATGATACTTCCCTTTCGGTGCGAACCAAATTGTCATTTAAATGAAAAATCTCAACTATCTGACTTATCGTCAAAACCTCCATAACCATTATCATGATTAAAGTTTTTCCATTGAACTCTTACGTGCCCTCTCGCTAGGGCTTTAGGTTTCACCCGCTTGTTTTTCGTGGCATCTGGTCGTCAATAGGTGGCGCTGTAGACATGAATGCAGGTAAACATGTGTAACATCACATCTTCTGAATAATGTGTTTTATTTCCATGAAATTTGGGTATAATGATCTCGCAAGATAGGCAAAGGATTGACAAGATTTTGGTGGTTTTGGCGAATCATGGAAACGCATTTTTAAAATAAGATTTTGTTTGCACAAAAATGGAAATTTGCTTCGTAATCAGGGAAAAGTAATTGTATTTTGCTGAACATGAATGTAACATTTCCAGTGTTATAATTCACATCCCTTGAAAGCCAAATGACCATTTTTTAAATTTATGAAATTCTCATGACTTGATTCCAATATCTCCATTCCCCAGTCCACATCTGAGGATTTTGCTTCATCATGTAGTTTCGTGATATTGTTCATCATTGGGTGGCACTATAAACAGTAAACTTATATAGCGCAATTTATTGGCATTTCATCTGTTCATGAAGTTTATTATTGTCAGACAGACAAAGGATTTCAAAGGACAGAAAGTTTTTTTCCGATTGAAATTGAAGTGTCACCACCACTCATAAGGATTTTGCAGCCCATCAACATAAAGCTTGATTTTTATCTCATTATACATTCTTTTTTACAATTACTAATTTTATTAACATTATGGTTTAAAAATGGATTGAAAGGACATTGGTGCTGTTAGCGCTGGCATAATCATGTGGCATAGGGTATAGACAGCAAAATATATCTAAATCTAGGCTAAATCTAACTAAAATGCAGTCACAGAAAATATGCTACCATCAGTATAGTCAGTATGGAGAATAGCAAGGATTCAAATGAGCTTGAAGTCAGGCCATTTTGGTCAAACAGACATACTGTAACACTGATATTCTGTTTTACATTTCAGGCCTCATATTGTAAGCCTGTATGTTGACCGTTCAGGTAACAAAACCTGTAATGGTTGACTTATTGCATAATGCACTTTACATAAGTGGACTAGTAGACTGCTTGTGTCAACAAAATAAACATTTCATTTCCAGAATCAGTGCTATTTCTCTCTCCGTTACAGATATAATAATTAGAGCATTTCCACAAAGTGGATGCTCGTATGTTTTCATGAGAAACGGCTCCGCCGGATCCACCGGCGCCGCCGCCGCCGCCGCCGCCGCCGCGACTTTAAACGTGAATATCTCTGAAACCGTTAAATATTTTCGGGTCAGACTTTTTGTGCTGTCTCGTTAGGCCTGGGAAATTTGCCTGGTTGTGTTTCGATAGCTGATGCTCACCACTAGGTGGCGTTGTAGTCAGAGCATAGGTAAACCTTTCTGTGACGATTTCGTCTGAACGACTTGTTTGATTTCTATGAAATTTTAATACAATGGTCTTGAAGGATAGGCAATGTGCTGAAAAGGTTGGGGTGTAGCTGGCGTAATTATAAAGACACATTTTTTGCATTTCAAAAAAAGAAGTTTTTTGTGAAATAAAAATTTGCCACTCGCTTGGAGAAATATTTAAAGATTCTTCTATTCTATGTTGCCAAGCATAAATGTAGGATTGCCGACATGATAATTTTATTTTGGTGCGAACCAAATTGCTATTTAAATGAAAAATCTCAATCATCTGACTTAACGTCAAAACCTTCATAACCATTATCGTGATTAAAGTTTTTCCATTGAACTTTTATGTGCAATCTCCCTAGGGCTTTAGATTTCACCTGCTTGTTTTTCGTGGTATTTGGTTGTTACTAGGTGGCGCTATAGACATGAATGCAGGTAAACATGTGTAACATCATATCTTCTAAACAACATGTTTGATTTACATGAAATTTGAGTATAATGATCTTGCGAGATAGGCAAAGAGCTGACAAGATTTTGGTGGTGTTGGCGAAATCATGGAGGCGCATTTTTGCATCTCAAAATAAGATTTTTTTCACAAAAATGGAAATTTACTTCTTTGAATCAGGGAAAAGTAATTCAAGTGTGCTGAACATGAATATAACTTTCCCAGTGTTATAATTCACATCCCTTGTAAGCCAAATGACCATTTTTTTGTAATACGTGAAATTTACATGACTTGAGTCCAATACCTACATTCCCGACGCCACACCTGAGGATTTTGCTTCATCATGTAGTTTCGTGATATTGTTCATCATTGGGTGGCACTATAGACAGTAAACTTATATCGCACAATTTATTGGCATTTCATGAAGTTTATTGTCCGACAGACAAAGGATTTCAAAGGACTGAAAGGTTGTTTTGTTTTTTTTGGATTGAAATTGAAGGGCCACCTCCCATACGGATTTGCAGCCCATCAACATAATGCTTGATTTATATCTCATTATACATTCTTTTTTACAATTACTAATTTTATTAACATTATGGTTTAAAAATGGATTGAAAGGACATTGGTGCTGTTAGCACTGGCATAAACATGTGGCATACAGCATAGTCTGCTAAATATATCTAAATCTAGGCTACATCAACCCCTGCTTACACACATATCGAAAATGCAGTCAGAGAAGATATGCTACTATCAATATGGTCAGTATGGAAAATTGCAAGGATTCAAGTGAACTTGAAGTCAGGCCATTCTGGTCAAATAGATATACTGTAACACTGATATTCTGCTTCACCTTTCAAGTCTCATAATGTAGGCCTGTATGTTGATCATTCAGGTGATACAACCTGTAATGTTTGACTTATTGCATAATGCAGTTATAAGTGGACTACTAGACTGTTTGTATCAACAAAGTAAACACTTCATTCCAGAATCAGTGCTATTTCTCTCTCCATTACTGATATAATAATTACTTCCTGTTTCCAATTACATAGTCTCCAGTGGTTGTGAACTCTGGGCTTCCAGATGTCTGGGGATGCATTCTGGTCAATTTTCAATGAATAAAATAACAAGTTATCACTCAGTAAATGCTCATTTTTTTGTTTTATGTGAAGGTCCTCAGAATTTATTTGAAAATCGAGATGTGAAATTGCACATACCGTTGCATTTTTACAGCATAGTTACAAATGTTGATAATTATTTTTTTAACTGAAAAAGTAAAAAGATTTTTGAAGTGGAACTTCTACATACCTGCTATATGGCACATCCCACCTGGGAAATGTTTACATGTATATCTAATTGAAGTAATCCATTGGAACCACTGATGATTTTCCAATAACAGAGAATAAAAGCAACTCCAAGTAGCTAGAGATGACAATTTCATTCTGTATATTTCGCTATTAGTTTTAGCATCTTCAGCAGTGAACAAAGTTACAAACAGCTCCATACGCACAGTATATATACAAGGCATAATGTGATCTTAGCCAATACACAATTATGAATAGGTGAGTCAGTACATTATGTCAGTCAGTTTGGACGGATATTAAAATGCTGTCATTTTCAGAAATTAACCTGACAGCGATCTACAAATGGTGTGATTCAGGTGATACAATACACACTGTAATTGATGAAAACAGTACATAATCTGCTTATTTGGTAAGAACTAAGTAAACTGTACACAAATGAATAAAGTGTTGTGATATAGTGGGTATGTACCTACATTGAATATTTCTACATGTCATCTGCCAGATGTCATGAAGTTTGGATAAGGACTGTCATTTTAAGATAATATAGGTATAATTTACTTGGCAATCCACAAGAGAATTGATGAAAACCTACAAATGTTGTAACTCGCATGTTTCATAATTGTAGAATATTCCCATGCGAGTTACAACATTTGTAGAATGTGTATATGAACAGTCACAATCAAAGCGTGACTGAGATACATCATTCTTTAGATGACGACTTTACAACGAATATTATGGATTAAGAATACTGATCAGCGATACGGATTTGATATTTTTGGAACATCATGATGTCTTGCCGGCATCATTGAAAACTGTTGACCGCTTCTCTCTTGCAGGAAACACGCCTATGTTTATGTATACTATGATTGTCTTTTTGAATTTGGTGCTAATGCTGTTATATGGAAAATGGAATAGGTCTTTGGATTATGGACGCGGATATTCTCTAATGGACGACGGCTGGATTATGAATGACGGACTAGACGCTTGTAATTGCATCACCTGATTCACACCATTTGTAGATCACTGTCAGGTTATCGCTTAAGATTTAACAATTTCTGAAAATGACAGCATTTTAATATCTGTCCAACCTGATATAATTTTCTGGCTTACCTATTCATAATTGTGTATTGGCTAAGATCACATTATGCCTTGTATATATACTGTGCATATGAAGTTGTTTGTAACTTTGTTCACTGCTGAAGATCCTATAACTAATAGCGAAATATACAGAATATAATTGTGATTCCTACTCGGAGTTGCTTTTCTTCTCTAAAATTGAAGTAAAATGGTGTGTTCTTGTGCATTTTGACAGAATATTTAGACTTTGAAGATGGTGTGTAATGATGCCCCAAAATGAACTGAATTTTCCGTGTCATCTGTTTGTCTGTCTCTGTCTGCCCATCTTTCTTGTCATACCACACATGCAGCTGGTGATGAATCAGAAGACTAATGAAATTGACTGACCTTCACCTGTTTTATCGAGGTCAAATTTAGCATTAGCAATAATTTTTAAAGGAGTGAAGACAGGCTCTCCAAATTTATAATACTTGTGCAATTGGTGACTGACTAGAAGCCTATCCCAGTTGACTGAATCTATTTTCTCGGGTTATATACTGTATATTATGATATAACATGAAATATAGCTAGGCATTATAAATTGATACCACATATGCAACTGATGATGGACCTGGAGTCTACGAAAATGCCTGACATTGACCTATTTTCTCAAGGTCAAAACTGTATGTTAAGTCACATGTTAACTGCCAACATACACTTCAAATCTAACATTGTCATCATTTTGTTGTGGCTGTGGTTTTTCTTCCAGAACAATCTAGCGAATTTTGCATGTGTTCCAACAGCCTCATGCTTCAACAGTAACTTAAACCATGCTGTATCGGCTGAGCTGTTGAAACACCCTCCATTTCCTAGCTCTGACATACTGCATCACTGTCGAAATATGGGTACCCGGTGTGAAGGTGAACGTTGTCCTGGTTAGTGGTTGTCCGTCCGACAGCCATTACTGGGACAGGTTGTCCATGGACAACATGTACTGTTGTGAGCTGTCTCGGGACAACTGATACTATCATAGGTTGTCCGACGATAGAAGTGATTGTCCAGGTTTTATCGCGATTATAACTAAGTCGTATTAAGGGTTGTCCGTCACCTGGGAATAGTTGTCCAGTATCAGGCCTCAGCATGTAAAGCGGTTCAATAAGGCAATGATAGTATGCGTAGCCGATAAATGGATTGTTTTAACCCTAACAGATCTGGGTGATTTGGAGGCTGAGGATGGAGGATGGGGGAATTTCAACGCCCCATCTATTTTCGTTATATCTTGGGTAGAGGGCTGAAACTATTTTATAGTTTATTTGAAAATATTTGAGTCAAACTCTATGATGAAATGCTAAACAATTCAAGATGGTCGCCATCATGACGTCACAGTGACGTCATCTTTTCGGAAGTCTTTTCGCTTCTTCTTTTTTTGGACTGATTTCTTTAATTTTCCGATATTATATATCAAAAACTAATTCATATGATAGAGAATAATTAGTTTTGGCAAAATAAATTACTTTTATGCTCTTTTAGGATTACGAAAAAAATGGACGGAAATGACCGAAAGCACAATTTTATGGGGATATAGCTCTCTTCTTCTCTTCGTACTGGGGGAAGACGGCCTTCCTACCCGGCATAGATTGACACCAAATGCTCAAGTGACTTGGTCATTACGGTTAATTAGCAGTTCTGATGTTTCAGTATGTAAAATTAATCAGAGAACAAGCAGATTCGGATTCAACACCCTCGGATTAACCTGAAACAAGCACATTGCAATACAAAATGCAACAACTTCTGTACCTACAGTGTCTTTTCAAAATTAGAATTGTGTTAGTTTGCCTCCATCTTATTATGCTGGCCTACGTGGATTACTTTGATAGCGAAATATGTTGTTGTATATAAAGTGTACATCAGTTCAACAAAAACACTCTTGACTGTGATAGGATGAAACTGACGAATAATTCGTCAAATATATTTGGAAAATAGAACCAAGTAATAGGAACATTAAAATATATGTAACAAAAATTTTGCCTCAAAATATAATGTCCACCTGGCGTCATTAATCCACAAATGATCCGTGAAAAACTTAGCATGGAAAATATGATAATGTACCATAATAAAAAAAAATAATGTGACGCGGATGGGATTCGAACCCACAACTTACTGGAACCCGCTCATCCATTTTACCGCGCCTCTTCCCCCTGCACTACTTGGGACAGCTGCCGAGCCACTGAAAATTTGTCACCTTTATACCGTGACCTAGTTTGTATGATAATACGATGGACAGCACGTCATGGGGAACAACTAATATTGCCACTGTTGTAATAAGAGAGGTTGTCCCCCATGAATAGTTGTCCGGGTGCAAATATAATATATAATGCATTACAACATGTACAAGAGTATATGTATCGAGTGGACAACTGGTACCTGAAACTGGGTGTCCCACGGAGGGGGACACTCAGTTTCAGTCAGGACAACCACTGCCAGGTACAGGTTGTCCTTCGGACAACCAATACTGCGGGACAACCATTATTGCTACACCGGTACCAAGACAGAGTGATAGATCACACAGCCAGTGAAGGTTCCCAATTTGCACATGTACATTGAATGTCGTTATTGCCCATTGTACAACAACAACAATTCGCTGACTTACAGTGAAAAATTATAGTGAAAGGTATAAGTTTTTTGTTGTTTGCCATTTTTGTTTGCTGGCAATGTTTCAGATAGAATACAACAGCCTAATTCATACAATCAGGAATAAAAAGGCGGTTAAAATCTTTATGTTCAAACTTTTGTAGGAAATATAGAAGTGGCAATTTGAAATTTTATTTTTATTCGATTTTTTAATGTCGGTGGGCCCATGAAACGCAAAATAAAGTTGGTGTTGCCTCGCACTGGGTTTCGATCATTGATGAAGAAATCCCTTCTCAGAGGCACCTCTACCAGGGATGATTCCTGATTGCTCATCCTCCAAAGGTATGTGCCCCACCTTCTGTCCCATCCTAAAAACAATTGCCACCCCTAATAGGGGGTGTGCCCAAATTGGGGAGATCTAAAGCCCTGTGTGTATCAAATTATGTGTTACAAAATTATCTGGGGAAATGCTCTTCGCCCGTGTTTCACACGAGCTTTAATTTGGTCCTGTTCCCAATTACATTTCTTTAGTCTCCAGCGGCTGTGAAACCCTGGGTTTCCCGATATCTGGGGATACGTTCTGGTCAATTTTCAATGAATAAAATCACAAATTATCACTCAGTTAATGCTCTTTTTTATGTGGATGTCCCCAAAATTTATTTGAAACTCGAGATGTGAAATTGCACAACCCGTTGCATTTTGACAGCATACATGTAATTACAAATGTTGATAATTATTTTTTTAACTGAGTAAGTAGAAAGATTTTTGAAGTGGAACTTCTACATACCTGCTATATGGCACATCCCACCTGGAATTTTTTTACATGTATATCTAATTGAAGTAATCCATTGGAACCACTGATGATTTTCCAATAATAGAGAAGAAAATCAACTCCGAGTAGGGATAACAATTAATTCTGTATATTTTGCTATTAGTTATAGCATCTTCAGCAGTGAACAAAGTTACAAATAGCTCTATACGCACAGTATATATATACAAGGCATAATGTGATCTTACCCAATACACATACAATACACTCTCTAATTGATGAAAACAATACATAATCTGCTTATTTGGCCAGAACTAAGTAAACTGTACACAAATGAATAAAGTATGGTGATATAGTGGGTATGTACCTACATTGAATATTCCTACATGTCAGGAAGTTTGGATACGGACTGTCATTTTAAGATAATATAGGATAATATATGCAATCCACATCAGAATTGATGGAAACCTACAAATGTTGTAACTCGCATGTTTCATAATTGTATATTCCCATGCGAGTTACAACATTTGTAGAGTGTATTGCATCACCTGAATCACATCATTTGTAGATCACTGTCAGGTTATCGCTTAACATTTAACAATTTCTGAAAATGACGGATTTATAATATCCGTCCAGCCTGACTAACATAATTTACTGGCTTACCTATTCATAAATGCGTATTAGCTAAGATCACATTATGCCTTGTATATATACTGTGCGTATGGAGCTGCTTGTAACTTTGTTCACTGCTGAAGATGCTATAACTAATAGCGAAATATACAGAATGAAATTGGTGACTGACTAGAAGCTTATCCCAGTTGACTGAACCTATTTTCTCAAGGTTATATACTTTATATTATGATATAACATGAAATATAGCTAGGCATTCTACCACATATCCAATTATGCAACTGATGAGGGACGTGAATTCTATGAATATAACTGACGTTGACCTATTTAAACTTCAAATCTAACATTGTCACCATTTTGTTGTAGCTGTGGTTGTCTTCCAGAACAATCTAGCGAATTAGAGCATTTCCACAAAGTGGATGCTCTTATGTTTTCATGAGGAACGGATCCGCCGGCGCCGCCGCCGCCGCCGCCGCCGCGACTTTAAACGTGAATATCTCTGAAACCGTTAAATATTTTCGGGTCAAACTTTGTGTGCTATCTCCTTAGGCCTGGGAAAATTTTCTGGTTGTGTTTTGATAGCCGCTGCTCACCACTAGGTGGCGTTGTAGTCAGAGCATAGGTGAACCTTTCTGTGACGATTTCGTCTGAACGACTGGTTTAATTTCTATGAAATTTTATTACAATGGTCTTGAAGGATAGGCAATGTGCTGAAAAGGTTTTGGTGTAATTGGCATAATTTTAAAGGCACGTAATGAAAATTTACCAATTCGCTTGGAGAAATATAAAAAAATTGTTCTATTCTAGGTTTCCAAGCATAAATATAGGACTGCCACATGAAAATTCCCTTTCGGCGCAAACCAAATTGTCATTTAAATGAAAAATGTTTTCCCCATTGAACTCTTTATGTGCCATCTTCCTAGGGCTTTACATTTCACCTGCTTGTTTTTCGTGGTATCTGGTCATCACTAGGTGGCGCTATAGACATGAATTCAAGTAAACTTGTGTAACACGATATCTTCTAAACAACTTGTTTGATTTCCATGAAATTTGGATATAATGATCTTGCAAGATAAGCAAAGGACTGATAAGATTTCGGCGATGATGGCGAAATCAAGGAGGCACGTTTTTGCATCCCAAAATAAGATTTTTTTTGACAAAATGGAAATTTACTTCTTTGAATACGGGAAAAATAATTCTCGTTTGCTGAACATGAATATAACATTCCCAGTGTTATAATTCAGATCCCTTGTAAACCCAATGGCCTTTTCTTTTGAATACGTGAAATTCTCAGGACTCCAGTCCAATGTCTACATCCCCCAGGCCACATCTGGGGATTTCGCTTCATCTTGTGATTTTGTAATATTTGTTCATCATTGGGCGGCACTATAGACAGTAAACTTATATAGCACAATTTATTGGCACTTCATGAAGTTTATTAATGTGATGTTGTTGGACAGACTAAGGATTTCAAAGAATTGAATTTTTTTTTTCTTTTTTTTTTAATGACTGACATTGCTGTAGGGCCACCTCCCATACGAATTTCGGAGCCCATCAACAGAATGCTTTATTTATATTTCATTAAACAGTCTTTTTTACAATTCATAATTTTATTAACATTATGATTTAAAAATGGATTGACAGGACGTTGGTTCTGCTAGTGCTGGCATAGACATGTGGACTGGTGGACCCCTTGTGTCAACAAAGTAAACACTTCACTCTCCAATACTTATGTAGTAATTTGATCCAGTTCATTGGTATGGCTATCCCAATTATAGCCCTGAGCTTCCAGATGTCTGGAGATGCATTCTGGCCAATTTTCAATGAATAAAATCACAAATTATCACTCAGTTAATGCTCATTGATGATTCCCTTTCAGTGCTAACCAAATTATCATTTAAATGAAAAATATCAATTATCTGACTTAATGTCAAAACCTCCATAACCATTATCATGACTAAAGTTTTTTTCCATTGAACTGTTATAAATGTGCCATCTCCCTAGGGCTTTAGATTTCCCCTGCTTGTTTTTCGTGGCATTTGGTCTTCACTAGGTGGTGCTATAGACATGAATGCAGGTAAACATGTGTAACATCATATCTTCTGAACAACGTCTTTGATTTCCATGAAATTTGGGTATAATTATCTTGCAAGATGGGCAAAGGACTGACAAGATTTTGGTGGTGTTGGCGAATTATGGAGACGAATTTTTGCATCTCAAAATAAGATTTTGTTTTCACAAAAATGGAAATTTGCTTCTTAATCAGGGAAAAGTAATTCTGTTTTGCTGAATAATAATGTAACATTTCCAGTGTTATAATTCACATCCGTTGTAAGCCAAATGAACATTTTTTTAAATATATGAAATTCTCATGACTAGTTTGAATAAAATCACAAATAATCACTCAGTTAATGCTCAATTGTTTTGTTTTATGTGGAGATCCCCAGAATTTATTTGAAACTCGAGATTGAAATTGCACATACCGTTGTATTTTTTTAACTGAAACAGTAGAAAGATTTTTGAAGTGGAACTTCTACATACCTGCTATATGTCACATCCCACCTGGGAAACTTTTACATGTTTATCTAATTGAAGTAATCCATTGGAACGACTGATGAATTTCCAATAATAGAGAAGAAAAGCAACTCTGAGTAGGGATAACAATTTCAGTCTATATATTTCACTATTAGTTATAGCATCTTCAGCAGTGAACAAAGTTACAAACAGCTCCATACGCACAGTATATATACAAGGCATAATGTATTCTTAGCCAATACACATTTATGAATAGGTAAGGCAGTAAATTATGTCAGTCGGGTTGGACAGATATTAAAATGCTGTCATTTCCAGAAATTGTTAAATGTTAAGCGATAACCTGACAGCGATTTACAAATGGTGTGATTCAGGTGATACAATACACACTCTAATTGATGAAAACAATACATAATCTGCTTATTTGGCATGAACTAAGTAAACTGTACACAAGTTTACTGTAGTGGGTATGTATCTGCATTGAATATTTCTACATGAAGTTTGGATAAGGACTGTCATTTTGAGGACCCATTTTGAGATAATATAGGTATAATTTTCTTGGCAATCCACATCAGAATTGATGGAAACCTACAACTGTTGTAACTCTCATGTTTCATAATTGTATATTCCCATGTGAGTTACAACATTTGTAGGTTTCCATCAATTCTGATGTGGATTACCAAGAAAATTATACCTATTTTATCTTAAAATGACAGTCCTTATCCAAACTTCATGACACGTAGAAATATTCAATGTAGGTACATAACCACTATATCACCATACTTTATTCATTTATGTAGTTTCCTTAATTCTTGTCAAATAAGCAGATAATGTATTGTTTTCACTGCCATCACTGTCGAAATATGGGTACCATGACAGAGTGATAGATCACACAGCCAGTGAAGGTTCCCATTTTCATTGAATGTCGCTATTGCCTAAGTAGTATTAGCAGCATTTTACAACAACAACAATTCGCTGACATGCAGTGAAAAATAATAGTGAAAGGTATTTGTTTGGCATTTTTATTTGCTGGCATTGTTTCAGATAGAATACAACAGCCTATTTCATACAATCAGTAATGAAAAGAGGGTTAAAATTTTTATGTTCAAACTTACGTAGAAAATATAAAAGTGGCAATTTGAAATTTTATTTTTATACAATTTTTTAATGTTGGTGGGCTCATGAAACGCAAAATAAAGTTGATGTTGCCTCACACTCGGTTTCTCCCATTGGTGAAGAAATCGCTTCTCAGAGGCACTTCTACCAGGGTTGATTTCTGATTGCTCATCCTACAGGGTTATATTCCCCACCCTCTGTGCCATTCTAAAAAAAATTGCCATCCTGAATAGGGCGTGTGCCCAAATTGGGGAGATCTAAAGCCCTGTGAGTACCAAATTATGTGTTACAAAATTATCTGGGGAAATGCTCTTCGCCCGTGTTTCACACGAGCTTTCATTTTGCATGTGTTCCAACAGCCTCATGCTTCAACAGTAACTTAAACCATGCTGTATCGGCTGAGCTGTTGAAACACCCTCCAGTTCCTAGCTCTGACATACTGCAACAAACCGATCATTGTCGAAATATGGGTACCATGACAGAGTGATAGATCACACAGCCAGTGAAGGTTCCCGATTTACATTATCATGTCGTTATTGCCCAAGTAGTATTAGCGGCATTTTACAACAACAACAATTCGCTGACTTACAGTGAAAAATTATAGTGAAAGGTATTTATTTTTTGTTGTTTGGCATTTTTATTTGCTGGTATGGGCAGTTCTCTGATTGGGCAGTAATCTTGGCGGCCATCTTTAATTTATGCAAAATCTTTAATGATGTTTATTTTATCTCTGATACCATTTTAGTGTTCTATATTAAATTGGTTTACAGAAATGATGTATGAAGAGACTTGCATTAATGAATAATCACATCAGTTCCTCTGAGTGGCGGAAAGGATGGACGGCCATCTTTAATTTATGCAAAATCATTAATGTAATGTTATAATGATCTCTATCTCTGATACTGTTCAAATGCTCAATGTAAAATTTGGTATACATCATCGATGCATCAAGAGATTTATACAATGAATACCGGTTTCTCTGATTGGATGGTAACCTTAGGGGCCATTTCTAATAGCAAAATTTTTAATACTCTGTATATTTGTCACTTGACTGCTTGGTGTTCCTGACATCTTGGTTCAAATTGAATACATTATGAATGAACCCAGAGCCGAGGGGTTTTCAGATGCGCAGCTTCGTATTTTATGTCGGTGGGCACATGAAACGCAAAATAAAGTTGGTGTTGCCTCACACTGGGTTTCACACATTCGTGAAGACATCCCTTCTCAGAGGCACTTCTACCAGGGATGATTCCTGATTGCTCATCCTGTGCCCATATGTGCCCCATCCTCTGGCCCGTCCTACAAAAAAGTGCCAAAATTGGGAGATCTAAAGCCCTGTGAGTTTCAAATTATGTGTTGCAATATTATCTGGGGAAATGCTCTTCGCCCGGTTTCATTTTTCATGGTATTGGGTCGTCACTAGGTGGCGCTATAGACATGAATGCAGGTAAACATGTGTACCATCATATCTTCTGAACAACGTGTTTGATTTCCATGAAATTTGGGTATAATGATCTTGCAAGATAGGCAAAGGACAGACAAGATTTTGGTGGTGTTGGCGAGATCATGGAGGCACGTTTTTGCATTTCAAAATAAGATTTTTTTTCACAAAAATAAAAATTTACCTCTTTGAATCAGGGAAAAGTAATTATATTTTGCTGAGCATGAATGTGACATTCCCAGTGTTATAATTCACATCCCTTGTAAGCCAAATGATCTTTTTTTAATACGTGAACTTCTCTTGACTTGATTCAAATATCTACATTCTCCAGGCCATATCTGAGGATTTTGCTTTATCATGTAGTTTCGTGATATTGTTCATCACTGGTTGGCAGTATAGACAGTAAACTTATATAGTGCAATTTATCGGCAATTCATGAAGTTTATTATTGTCAGACAGACAAATGATTTCAAAGGACTGAAAGGTTTTTTTTATTTTTTTTGACTGAAATTGCAGCCCATCAATATAATGCTTGATTTATATCTCATTATGCATTCTTCTTTACAATTCCTAATCTAATTAGAGCATTTCCACAAAGTGGATGCTCTTATGTTTTCATGAGAAACGGCTCCGCCGGATCCGCCGCCGCGACGTTAAACGTGAATATCTCTGAAACCGTTAAATATTTTTAGGTAAGACTTTGTGTGCTATCTTCTTAGACCTGGGAAATTTGTCTGGTTGTGTTTCGATAGTCGCTGTTCACTACCAGGTGGCGCTGTAGTCAGAGTATAGGTAAACCTTTCTCTGACGATTTCATCTTAACCGCTTGTTTGATTTCTATGAAATTTCATTACAATGGTCTTGAAGGATGGGCAATGTGCTGAAAAGGTTTTGGTTTAGCTGGCATAACCAAAAAAAAAGAAGCTACCAAAAAAAGAAGTTTTCGTGAAATGAAAATTTACCAATTCGCTTGAAGAAATATTTAAGAATTATGCTATTCTAGGTTGCCAAGCTTAAATATAGGATTGCCGATGTGATAATGCCCTTTCGGTGCAAACCAAATTGTCATTTAGATGAAAAATCTCAACTATCTGACTTAGCGTCAAAACCTCCTTAACAATTATCATGATTAAACTTTTTTCCATTGAACTATTATGTACCTAGGGTTTTAGATTTCACCTGCTTGTTTTTTCTTGTGACATTTGGTCATCACTAAGTGACGCTATAGACATGAATGCAGGTAAGCATGTGTAACATGATATCTTCTAAACCACTTGTTTGATTTCCATGAAATTTGGGTATAATGATCTTACAAGGTAGGCAAAGGACTGACAAGATTTTTGGCTAAATAATGAAGGCGCGTTTTTGGATCTCAAAATAAGATTTTCTTCACAAAATGGAAATTACTTCTTTGAATCAAGGAAAAGTAATTCTAATTTGCCTAACATGAATATAACATCCCCAGTGTAAAAATTCACATCCCTTGTAAGCCAAATGGCCATTTTTTTTAAATACGTGAAATTCCCATTACTTCAGTCCAATAGCTACATTCGCCAGGCCAGATTTGGGGATTTTGCTTCATCATGTAGTTTCGTGATATTTGTTCATCATTGGTAGCACTATAGACAGTACACTTATCACACAAAGGATTTCAAAGGATTGACCTCCCATATGGATTTCGCGACCCATCAACATAATGCCTTATTTATATTTCATTAACATTACGGTTTAAAAATGGATTGAAATGACATTGGTGATCTAGCGCTGGCATATACGTGTGGCAATGGGGTATTGGCAGCTGAATATATCTAAATCCATGCTACATCAGCCTCTGCTTACACACATAACTAAAATGCAGTGATACTGTATGGAGAATTGCAAGGATTCAAGTGAGTTTGAATAGCAGGGCATTTTGGTCAAATGGACATACTATGACACCTAGGCCTACATAATGTATGCCTGGTTGTTGGCCATTCAGGTAATAAAACTGTAGTGGTTGACTTATTGCATAATGCACTTTACATAAGTCACTTATGAATGTGTCACCGAAGTAAACACTTCCTTCCCAGAATCAGTGCTATTTCTCTCTCCATTATTGATACAATAATTTGATCCTGTTCATTGATATGGGTATCCCAATTACATTTCTTTAGTCTCCAGTGGCTGTGAAGCCCTGGGCTTCCAGATGTCTGGAGATGCATTCTGGCCAATTTTTACGGGGCGATTTAGTCCCGTAGGGACTAATGATCCTGTATTGTAGTGAGGAAAAACTTGAGCACATTTGGTACCGTTGTCAGGGTGACTGGTTGTTTATTTAACTGCTTTAGGCTTTGAGAGGAAGAGCAGAAGAAAAAAGTTCTCAAGTTATTCAGCTACTGCAGATAGTTTGGTCAACTATTTTGGCTAGATTTTGTTCCACCTGGTCTATATTAGTGAAGTTAAATATTTTCTGCTATTCATATATATGTTCATATGTCATTTTCACAGAGATTTCCTGCTTTAGAGCATGAATACAATATGGATATTATTTAGAGGTTGACTTAGAGAGTTTTCCTGAAAGGATGTCATAAATCACTGGTTGATAAAAACTTTTAGAACACTTAACAAATACAGAAGAAAATAATTTAAGGCAGACTTATCATATGTTTGCCATGTTGGCAAGAAATTCTAATTTTCTAGGCTTCCATTCTTGCAGAAATTGTATACACGATATGTAACTTGAGGACTAACACACAAACATCCCCTCCACCAGACCCTCTATACCATTTAGAGCATAGACACATGCATGACCTAGGTCATTGGCTTGGTTCACTTAGCTGATAGGGTCAATTGATAGGGTCAAACTTCAAGTCATCTTTAGATAGCATGCAGTGATCTACGTGTACAAGTCTGGATACAACCATTGTCAGAATGTGTAACCTTCCAAACTAGGGGTGTACTGGCAGGAGGAGGTACATGTAAATAATATGAAGCCATGAGAGGATACATTCCAGCATAGATCCAGTCCATCTAACCATTAGGATTTTACATTGTATCTCAATATTCATTTTTTGTCATTTACTGCTGAAGGATATGCTTTCTATAATCTGAAAAAAGTAAAAATATTTCACAAATATTGGTAACATGGAGAGAAGACATTATTTATCATTTCATCAGGTTGGTTTCATAATAAATGTCTGTCCCATCAGTCACAAGTTATTTTTATGTAATCTACGGTAGTAGATACATTATATAGGCGTGGATTTCACCCAGCAAAAGTTTAAAGATAACCTTCCGCCGTCCGACCAACGTACACATCCTAAAGAAGGAGTTCTTGAGCTCATCCTTCATAGCGACTATATTTAATGTTTTTCGTGATATTATTTTTCAGTCTTCGGTGTGTTACTTTGATAATATATATGTTGCAATACTCGAGTACATCTTAAAATGTTGTCTTATAGCGTTTTACTTGTTTTAGTGTCTAAGTTCGCGCGTAAAGGGGCAGGGAGGTTGTCCTCGAGTGATTTGACTTCACCAATGCTGCGAACCTATTGTTTTTTCAAGAGGCGTATTAGTTCAATAGAAACGCTATATAGTGCATTATTTTAATCACTAACTTAATCTCCCTCTCCTGTTTGTAATGTTTTCATCAAATTATTCTTGGCAAACCGTGTTGCTAGACATGTTAATTTTATGCATTGGTACCAAAATCGAGCGCCTCGTTTTCCAGTGGTTTTGTTTTGCTCTTCGACATCACAGCTTAGTTTGTAGCCCCTCAGTCGTGTACGCTGATTACAATAGGCCTACAGTCTGTCCCCTCTCAATACTGAATTAAGCTACACTCTGTAGATTTCTATGGACGGGTCAGGGGCACGGTTCTATGTCTAGACAGGCTGCAGGTCAGTCTAAAATAGTGAGATCAGCAGGGAGACGGGGGGTGTTTGTGGCGAAAGTTTTTTTCTAAATCTGGTGTCTGATTCTTCAATGAAATAGATATGCATTGCACTGAAAGCGTAATAATGTTTCATTAATGTAGAAAGTATAAAGAGTGTCGTTTATTCGAGCAGAAGATCCCGAGAGAAGCAATGTCTGTAGTTGAACGATATCTTCCACAACCTGTTGCCCCCTTCCCCCAAGTAATTGGGTCATAGTATATTAGTAGGCTCTACTGATAAGCTGACCTGTTGTCCACGTGCTATCCTTTTGACGTTAGATGCAGACTTTCAGAAATACCACTGCGCAGGAGAATGAAAATTATGATACTATAAATATCTGGCACATTGTCTTCTGTGTAATGTATGAAAACATGGAGTATATAAGATATTTAGTGGTAATTAATTGATTCAAAATTACTACTCAGTGCTGCCTTTATGTGAATTCCCCTTCATCGTAACCCTCACCAATCCCCAGCGCACTCTCCGCAGATGCGATCGCCTGTGTCATATTATTGCGACGATGAGCAAACGCCAGCAGAGGAATAACTTTCATGCTGGAGAGCGACAGACATCCAATTGAAGACCTGCAGATTGGCTTTCAGTTCTTGGAAAAGTGCATTTGTGCCGACCGTTGGCGTTGTCTCCAAATAATGCAATCAGACAACCACAACATCAGAAGCTGTCTCGCTAATTAAAACCAAGGAGTTAAAGATTTAACTCCATGTTAAAACTAAATATATTCGCAAGAATAGGCAGTTCAAGGAGACGTATTTTTCCGTCGACCCAATTTTTTTTATTGACAAGCAACAACGTCACGCTGTGACCAACGGCAAAAAAAGTGCCGTCGCTAAGTGATTTTAACCCAGCATTTACCACGGCAAATGCCGTTTGCCGTGGTTAATTGTGAGGGGCTGTTCATGCAGGGTTTTTAACCCATCACCAGTACGGTAATTTCTCTAATAATTCAACCACCCTATTAGAATTCAATCACCCCCATTTTTGTGGACAAAATTGAATCAGTTGTTCTAATAACTTTGATTCCCCTCTAAACTCAGTAAAATTATTAAGAAAGAATTATTTGCATGATTTTGGACCATTTTGTCAACTTCCGGTTCCAATAAATTTGATCACCCCTTGATTTATTGGTGGAAAAGTTCACTTTCTGTGATTGAATTATTGATGTATTTTGAAGTTGCTGAAAAAAGAGGGTTTAACTTCATTTTCAAAAAATGTTCCGCCATATCACGGTGGCAAAAGAGAAAGGGTGAGGAGCAGGGAAAACTACTTGTAACAGAACGTTAGCCTGTTTAACAGTTCACTCTTCTCTGCGTGATGGCCTAGCTGTCAATGTGTATCAGTGGTCGAAATATTCAAAATAATCTACGTTGAAGTATTCAGAATTCTGGATCGAACAGAAACGAAGGGGGCATTTCTTTAGTTGTGTGCATTTTCATTGACCAGTGAAATTTGACTGACAAATATGCCATCATCATTGATCTCAAATTTTCGAAGTGGTGACTGGACTGGTCTATCTTCAGGGGCAAAAGAAGTAATATGTGGCACTTAACTCTTCTGCAAGGGCGTCGGAAGCGATACGGCAGGTACCGTACCACTTTTGCGCAAAAAAAAATTGTGCAATGAATTAACACCCCACTGCCTATAATAATTATATCGGCTACGAATATGTCTAGCTTACTTTACTATACATATATTTTTGTAATTCAGCATCGCAGAAAACCACCATCGATTGCATTTTCATGGTAAAAGGATTACGAAAGAACTAAAAATACACTTCACTGTAGAGTGATTTTATTCACCCGAAATCGCTCTGAACTCGTCTCCGGGGATCTAGACCCCAGGAGCTTCCGGGGCCCAGGCTGTCTCTCAACACTCGCCTGAAGTGCTATAGTAGCCCCCCCTGCCTCATAACGCCTTACCACTTCCAATTTGCTTCCGTCGCCCCTTCTTTGATAGATATGGTTCAATCATATTTTATTACCAGGAAACCATGACAATATTTCATTGAAATAAAGGAAATAAAAAATTATTATAGACATATTACATACCCGGTGGGTCTATCCTTTATGAACCTTTAAATGACACTAATACCCATCTCCCATCAAAGTCGCCGCCTTTGAATATACCCTACATGATATCACCATCGGCACCAGGAGGGCAGGTTCAATAAGACTCTGTCAGTTTCCAGGGTGTAAAATCGTTGTTTACAAAAGTTTTACAATTTGGTTATCAGGGTAATCTAATGGTTAATACAAAAGACGGTCTCTTACTTGTTACATTAATTAGCATATGTATGGCACATTGCTTTGCTAATTATACATGTACTGGTATGGTATCTGATGTGACCCTTCTGTCTGGTTAGTCAAGATACATAATGTATGGTCAGTTGAATCCTGTAATTAGGCCCAAAAAAAACCTTTTGTTTCTGATCACCTCACACTTTTTTTCTGCTGTATTATCTCCCTTGACTGATATGAGAATCACCAACCTTTCAGTTGTCTGTAATGCAATGTTATTATGTTCATGTCTGAGATTAGCTCAGCCCTCTTTTGTCTGCTTGCTTTTTACGACAACTGCCGTAAAGCCCCACTTGTGTAGAACCAAACAGGAAAATGGAGGATCGTGAAAACCACATTTTCCAGAGAAAAGTCTTGAAAGTAATGGAATTTCGTGTCTGGTTGAATTTTGTTACAGGTCATGGAAAACTGGAATGGAATTCGAAAATGTTAGGCAGGTCAACATTTGACAGGATTTGTTTTACTGATTTTTTTTACTGGTTTTTTTTTAACCCTGGACGTAACACTGGGCATTTATTAGTCAATGACCCTGATTTCCCGAAACTTGGCCCCTGCATCTCCATGTGGTCCCGGAATCACCGGGCGTAGATTAGGCCACGCTTGACCCTGATTGGTCAATAAAACAACTCGAAAACCTATATTTCAACGGAAATTCACTTTTTATCAAACACAGTCACACGACAGTCAGAGCAACAAAAGCGCCCTGTGTTTTAATTCCGTCATAGCAAAAAGGCACGTGTTGTTGTTGTTGTTCGACTTATTGATCAATCAGCGTCAAGTCTCACCTTGAGCGCTGAACTGCAATACAACAGAGATTGCCAAGTTCTGCTGAAGATGTAACAACATTTTTAAGGTTGCTAAAATTCAGCGTCTTTGGATGATTTACGGCCCATATTTGACGGATTAAAAGAATCTTTGAGTGACAGCATGCACAACAAGCCTCTATTGTGGAATGAATGAGGATGCGAAATAAAGAGGTAACCAGAGTTCTGTAAAAATGTACACAGATTATGTCGCAGGTCGAGGGAGAGTGATTCACCAGGTGTTGTTTATCGTTGACCATAACCCCCAGGTCAGCTGACAAACACCTGTGGATAACACTGCCAAGTATTATTAACAGCATTGATGCTCATTCAATTTATGTACCAGTGTCGTTCCCGTCCCAAAATTATATTTATATATTTTTATATTGATAGATCTTCATTAAAATACAGCTGTGTTGTCTCATTTCTGCAGATGTCGCAAAAGATCTACTTATACTTTATTTTTCTCTTGCGAGGCCTTGACTCGATTACTGTCACTGGATATCTGCACATGCATGAATGTATAAACTGAGACACATGATCTCGCTGCATTATTACACCAGCTGGATGGGAGGTGAAGCCTGTTGTCTTGAATTGGTAAACCGAAATCCATCCGTATTCATTTACCCCAAATTCGCTATGATAAATGCACTCCTCCATTTCCTTTAAAGCCGAAAGTTGTATATTTCATCTGTAACCTGACAATTTCGACATATGAGACCAAGTCATGCCACTTTTTATACGACACAGCAACCACCTTCGCACCGGATAACTCTCTTCGTCTGCTAATGATCTCGGTCATGATGATCAAAAAACTTCAAAGCAAAATTATTAATCTACCCAGTATTTATAAACCACTGGTCTATGTTCAGATGCTATACAGGCTGTCTTTTATTCCTATGCTAATACAGCATCATCATAATGGAAATTTCGCCTTTACTATAGGTCTCGACAAGTGGTTGGCCGAAATTTATAAACTATCGCTGACAAACGATAATTATTTCCCAGACGTGTTGTAAACGGACATGGCGGCGTATGCGCGTAATTGCATTGGCAACAAAGTTACATAACCCGATAGAATTATATTGGGCCAATATTACAGGATGGATATCAAGTTCGAGACCCATATTCAGTGTAGGTAGGGGCTTAGGCTCATTAACCGACACTTCGTTCAGTCTTTTGTAGACATTCTAGTTGGTCCCTTGTGATGATTCTATCTTTCTAAACCGTCTCATCTCCATATTTGCAATAATCCCTGAATTTCGTAAATATCAAGGAACAGAATGATCCGCTAATATAAACAATCTTTTATTATGAACGCTGAGCAGATTCAGTAGTAGATTACATCCCAAAGCCTATAGGCTCTAGTTTTTAAATATATATATGTGTACAATTACACTAATGCACTAGAGACCCTTATTGAGAGAAATGTGTGAGACTACAAATTGTATGGCTCTTCGCTATGGGGACTGAACATCAAAGAGTTAGTGGAATTATTCCAACAACCTATTTTACATTTAAATAGCCCCGTTTCGGTGCCTAAGGCTCTAATTAATGAATAAAATCACAAACTATCACTCAGTTAATTTTTATCCTGAAAAAGTAGAAAGATTTTTGAAGTGGAACTACTACATCCCTGCTATATGGCACGCCCACCTGGGATTTTTTTACATGCATATCTAATTTAAGTAAAATGGTGTGTTCTGGTGCATTTTGACAGAATATTTAGACTTATAAGATAATATGTCATGATGCCCCAAAAGGAACTGAACTATCCGTATCATTGTCTGTCCGTCTGTCTATCTGTCTCTCTGTCTGTCCATCTTTTTTGTCATACCACATATGCAACTGGCTATGGATCAGAAGCGTAATGATAATGACTAACCTTCCCCTGTTTTATCAAGGTCACATTTAGCATTAGCAATAATTTTTAAAGGAGTGAAATAGGGTCTCCAAATTCATAATACTTGTGCAATTGGTGATTGACTAGAAGGCTATCCCAGTTGACAACCTATTTTGTTCAAGGTTATATACTGTATATTACGGAGCCGTAAAAGGGACATGGAAATTATTTTTTTCAACCCCTGAAATTTTTTTTTTCTTCTTATTAAGTCGTTATAACGACTTAAAAAAAAAAAAAAAAAAAAATGGGGGCTGAAATTTTTTTTTCTTCTTATTAAGTCGTTATAACGACTTAATAAACAAAAAAAAACAAAAAATGGGGGCTGAAAATTTTTTTTTTCTTCTTATTAAGTCGTTATAACGACTTAATAAAAAAAAAAATTAAAAAATAGGGGCTATTTTTTTTATTTTTTTTATTATTATTATTATGTCGTTATACCGACTTAATTGACCAATGAAATTCCGTCTTACTTCTGCAGCTTTTATTTTGTTAACTGACAACTCCCCGGTGAAACAGCGTTTAGATATGCAGTATGAAGTCTGATAATGCCATTGAAGTAATAAACTTTGGATAAATTGGAGAGATATGTAGGCTATAGAGGTGGGAAAAGTTGACGGCGTCTGCCGACTAAAAGGCAACCCTATGACTCTATGCCCAAACCTGCCAATTCACATGGATTCTCTGTGTTGGTCCGATAATATCGCCAAAATTGTTTTGCTCGCCACCAACCATTACAGATAATTGAGGAGCTTGTAGCGTTGGCTCGAGCGGTATGGCGGCTCACTTCAAAGAATTAAAAATGGGTCAGACATGCTGATAATTGTATAGGTATAGCTGTAGTCCACTCCTAAACAGCCAAGCGAAAAAATGTGAAATGCAGACGGATTTTACTAACACCTATTCAGGCACGGCGGAGCCGGGGAAGAGGGGTGGGATGGGTTGAGAGGCTAAACACTGGATTATAGTTTTGATAATTTTCGCAGAGAATAACACATGTGATACAAATGCCGTAATCCTACTATCATAATGCACCACAACACAGCGTTTGCATGCGTAAATTCGACACTTTCTGGGAGAGCCGTTCATAGATTGAACAAGACTGAACTTATGGAGTTTTACATCCAGTTATGAAAAATGGAGAGACCCATGCAGTCAAAAACATGAGAGTGGGAACTGAGCTCCAGATCGAGCAACGGTTTAATGTTCATTCAAAACAAACAGAAAATATACCGTCAAAATGCACCAACACAAAATAAATCGAACATAATGTATGTAGATTAACTTTCACTTTTGTTTCGCATAAGCACGCATCGATATTGAAAAGTATCAGACCTTATGCCCCCATTTGACATTCTGGTAAAACACATACAAATCAGGACTAACACTTCACACGTGGAGCGCTCGTAGCCATAATGTTTTCATATTCAACATCGAAATATAGTACGCTCACAAACCACATAAATAGATGTCTGTTTAATATATCAATAGATACTCTGATTACATAATCCACATTCGTTTATTTTAGATATAATTTCAAGATATTATTTCTACGTGAAATTCCAGGGTTCGCTGATCTCTCTCTCATTTTTTTTACAGGTCTAATTGGGGGGGGGGGGACCCCTGACCCCACCCCCGTAGATCTGCCCTTGATAGTGCCTATCTAAACGCTGTTTCACCGGGGAGGTGTCAGTTAACAAAATAAAAGCTGCAGAAGTAAGACGGAATTTCATTGGTCAATTAAGTCGTTATAACGACTTAATAAGTCGTTATAACGACTTAATGCTGCAATTTCATTGGTCAATTAAGTCGTTATAACGACATAATAAAAAAAAAAAAAAATAAAAAAAAAAATAGCCCCTATTTTTTTTTTTTTTTTTTTTTATTAAGTCGTTATAACGACTTAATAAGAAGAAAAAAAAAATTTCAGCCCCCATTTTTTTTTTTTTTTTTTTTTTAAGTCGTTATAACGACTTAATAAGAAGAAAAAAAAATTTCAGGGGTTGAAAAAAATAATTTCCATGTCCCTTTTACGGCTCCGTAGTATATTATGGTATAACATGAAATATAGCTAGGCTTTCTAAATTGATTCCACATATGCATCTGATGATGGACCTGAAGTCTATGCATATGATTGACGTTGATCTTTAGCTCTGACCGATACCTGGAAATTGCCTTTTTTCTTCTCCTTCTAAAATTTCCCTTATATGCAATCTGTTCAATAATCCTGTCCGTCTGTTAACTTTTGAATGCCTTTGTAAGTCAACTTCAAATTTGATATGCATTTTGACAACTATTGATTTTCGGGTTTGACTGAAACCGGGAACTCACCTTTCTCCCCACAACTTACAAGTGGATCAGTGGTAAATGTATACCTTTCTTCCATATAGATGAATGAAATTTCACAGCGTGGCCTTCAAGATTTTAGAACTTTTCAAATTACCTTGGAACTCTGATGATATAATATGAGAATATAAAAGTTGATAAATTCCAATGAGAATTGTTGACATTTTCTAGAAGCTATATAAATTGTGTGGGCTTTTACATGTGTGTTGCGAACATCAGTAGTGTCCGAATGAGGCTTTGGTCAGCTTAACCACATCTAAACTGGCTGCTTTTACTCCTGTGTTTAAAAATGCAAACAGTAAATATCTATGGTACACTGTTTGAGAGAGGCTAAGGGGTGCTTCAATACACTCAAGAGTTACGGTATGTAGATGTAAAAAACAACAATTTGGGCAATAATTGCTAACTGGGACTTTTTATTTGAAGTTTCAGATATCCATTGTAGATTAATTTTAAGGGGTTGCTACTGTGTTAAAACTTGTATCATATATGTTACAATAACAAACTTCCAATAATCTTGGCCACTAATTTATAGTGATAATTCAAATCCAATTTGCCGTTGGGACCGTCACCGATAAGATGACATAGTTTAAATGAATCTTCTTATCTTTGCTCTTAAATAGAGACCAACAAAATTATACGTTTTATTGGAAGGAAAATGAAGGAATTCAACATCAGCACAAGTTAAAATAGATGAACCAAAATATTGACTTATGATCGCCAGTATCTTCTCACATATGCAGAAATAATTGCAATAATGTTGTCTTCCCAAAATTCTCCGAATCCAGAGTGTTTTTTTTTCGACTGGTTACATTCAGCGTCTTTGTTCGAATTATTGAATAGATGACCGTAACTATATTCTCCCCTATCTCAAATTATGTTCTACACATGCTTATTCGGGGATATGCTCTGTCCATGTTTCACACGTGCTGTCATTTATATAAATAATTCAATCTATCAATTCCTTTAGGCAAAACATTCCTTTTGTTGTGTCTCACTACTTTATATGATCGGTATCACACAGCTGTTGTTATACTGTATGATTTTTTCTGCTTTCCACAGATTCGGAAGAACAATACATTGGCTTGCTATTGTTTAAACCACTATCATTCAGGTTTCAAAAGCTTCACGATGATTTTAGAGTGGATCCCGATCCCAAGCTGGCTAATTGTGGTGTTACTGGTATTGGTGGCCATATACACGTGAGTATTCCTCTTTTCTCGTTATGAAATATGTTATCACGAATGAACGCAATTCAGAATACTGACATTTTCATTTTGTATATTTCGGTCCCACTTTTACAAAATTACTGACAAATGTAATATGTGTTCGAATGTTGGTTTCAAGGTCTCCCGTGTATGGCTTCATGGACGACGACTATCTACTGGCTATCGGATCTGACGTTTGTATCCAGCTCAGACATGTTCAAACAAATGACCGTTTATTTATACGATCTCCTAATCTAATTTCCGGTGAAGCTGTACGTACTGAAATTCAAACACAAGGATCCAATAAACAGCCTTTTCTGAACCCAACGTCAAAAGGATATGTGACGAAAATACGGGAGTAACTCCCGTGTGTGTGGTACCAGGTAATCAAGCTGGTTTTTCTTTCAATCCAAGACCTGCCAAATCAGATTTTTCTAGAAGTTTACATACTGAAATATCAGCCTTCAAAAAAGTGCGATGCTCCGTTGTATAAAAATGGATATCTGTTTGATCAAAATGTGCTCCGCAGCCTGATTTGGTATTTTTGAGGCATTTACAGTGAGGATTTTCTCTTGTAGCAAATATATGGCACCTCAAACCAAAATAATTTTAAGTGTGCTCATTGGAAAGAACGACGAATGGTTTTGGTTGGAGGTGTCATATTTTTGCTACAGGAGAAAACCCGTCAAGAAAGTGCCCCAAAATACCAAAATAAGCCCGGGAGCACAATTTGATCAATCATATCTCCATTTTTATGCAACTGAACATCTCATTTTTTTCGGAGGGGATATTTCAGTATGTGAACTTCAAGAAAAAATCTTATTTGGCAGGTTTTGGACTAAAAAAACGGCTTTATTACTGTAACATACAAAGGAGTTTTTCGTGGATAAACGTCACATATCCTTTACCGGGAACGCACATGATAGTACACGACGAGAGTACCGAATTAAAAATTTTCTTCGTAATGTATCTATCCAGTTACGTGATATGGCCATACACCCTGGGCAAAGAGGTAGATATTCCCGGTCCTCAACCCCAGCTATTCCTGGGCACGCTCAAGGAGGAAGGCATCAAGGTATTGTAGCCTTACCTGGAGACTTTTGTACCAAACTTGAAGTTTGTGAGCATTTTGTGTTCATTCTTAGCAACAACGCTTTTTGTGTTCATTCTTAGCAACAACGCTAAATTTGTGTGTGTTAAGAAATTCGATGTTGTCATTCTTTTCATCAAACTCTATGGTAACCATTTTGGATTTGAAAATGGCCACCATCTGAAACCAGGTATGAAAGCATACTTTCACCAGTATCTCATTACCTGAACGAGATATGAACACTATTCCAGCCGCTACACCCACATGTTCAGATCAGCCATATTGGATTTCAAGATGGCCGCTATCTGAAACCTACTTTTGTCAATATTTCCTCATCAAAACGTATAATTAATTTATTCCAATAGTTACATTCACATTTCCAGGGTCAATGTTTGGGATGGTGGCAGCATAGACGTCTTGCAAGCTGATCACCCACCATCTAAATCTAATTTAACTGTGTACCAGGTACTGCCTTTAATCAAGTAGCTGAACCCAAATTTTCGGGGCCTAGGTATAAGATAGTGCCACCATGACCTCTTAATATCTACCAATGTGAATTGCCTCTTAATGTCCGCCATTGTGGATTTCAATATGGCCACCATCTCAAACCCAGTTTGTTCAAGTCGTGTTACCTATACGGATCATGATTTTCTAGTCTACATGATAGTCCCATCAGATCACTGTGCGATTTTCTACTTGTGTACATTTGTGGGTGTCTGGACTTTGACTTTCTCAAATAGGCTTAACTGTAAGTTGACCAAGAACATCGGTACGTTCATTCAAATCATGAAAATCTAGTGTTGCCATTTTGAATTGCAAAATGGTCACTATAATATCGCCTTTCTGAACACATTATGACCTTTATTCAGGTGACCACACCCATCAATTCCCAGCGCCAAAGCTTCAGATGGTGGCATACCAACGTTTTGTAATGGTCGTCGTCTTGGATTCTACGATAGCCGCCGTCTTAAACCTATTTTTGACCATATCGTTTTATCTGAATCGATCGAGATCTTTGTTCTAATGGCTACACATAAATGTTCAAGAACAATGCATGCGATCGTGCGACACTTCATCTAACAGAAACGATGATCGTATCCCTGTTGGTTTTTCGTGATTTTCTGTACACATTTTGTACAAAAAAAACCCCACTTTTGTTTTGTGTGAGCAAATCCTGAAACACCACATTGCTTGGGATTCTTTAACTTGGCGTAATACCGAAGGAGGTAACTCTGAGAATATTAACGAAAATCTTTGTGTAAATCAATGTTTCCACATCGTGACGAACACCCTCCTCCCCCTATGTTACTGGAAAGTTTCAAATTCCCTGATTTCAGTCATCTTTCTCCAGCCCTAGTTTGAGAACATTCCTCTCTCTAGCCGTTGTTGTAACAGAATACGGTTGACTTCAAGAAATTCTTGGGTAGATATTTTCTCGACAATTAATGAGTCCTATCATGGGTATCCGTCAAAAAGTTATCAAAGTTATCTTCCCATTAACCACGATTGACGCTGATTCATGCTGAGGATCATGTGCTCCAAGCAGCAATCTGGCCGATTTTTGATTGACGAGAAACGGCCATCTCGCCTCCATTACCCTCGAAACAATTGGTAGTTAGCGTTTGTGTAGAAGATTCTTCTTTATCGTGTTTATGTAAATAGTTTCACGGAGCACATTCCATTCATCGAACTTTACCGTACAGTCCATAGTGCAATTGGGATTTGCTTCCAGAAATGCTAAAATACAGCTATTTTTTCTTTCGTTCGATGCGTCTTGTCTTGTCAGAAGCTGTTATAGCATGCCACTTTATCAAGGTTGCTGTTCATTCTGGTTCAAGGTTGGTCAAATATTGCCATAACACTTGTACACAGTGTCTCCTGAGTTCCAATTGGTAATGCTGATTCGCGTTCCTGATCAGACCTTCGACTCATATGAAGTAACAAGTCGGATGTCTCTCGACAGTGATGGACTCCTATCTCCAGCTTTCGTTTAGCTGCCAATACGTTTGTTTTGCAACAAGTCTATTGTCTCTGCTTAGTCTGCTTGAACCACTGGAACTAGAGCGTGAAACCGTGTCCATCATGGGAACTGGGTGTATGCCATAAA
Organism: Hanleya hanleyi; assembly: GCA_036873755.1. Taxonomy (NCBI): domain Eukaryota; kingdom Metazoa; phylum Mollusca; class Polyplacophora; order Lepidopleurida; family Hanleyidae; genus Hanleya; species Hanleya hanleyi. The sequence continues at coordinate 29,278 of JAVTVY010041065.1, forward strand.
ACAATCTAAATCAAAATCTAATAGGATCCAAGTCCCATTGGATCAAAATATCAAGGTATGTCTTAAATCCTCCATGGCCTCATTTTTGGAATACAAGATAGCCACCATATAAAGCCTTGCTCCTGAAAAAGTGAATGTAGCCACTGGAATAAAATTCATCACACGTTTTGTTAAGAATATGTTGACAAAAATAGGTTTCGGATGATGACCATCCTTGAATCTAATATTTACATAAGTCTATAGTGCTACCAGCTGATACCTCGATCCAGTAAATGTGGGTGTAGCCACTGGAATAATGTTTAGGTAATAAGATATTGACGAAAAAATGTTACGGCCATTTTGAAATCCAAATTGATCACACTAGAGCTGGATGAAAATTGACCACATCTGAAATTGTGATCTACGTGGATTATAGAGTTAATTTTGCCTTGTTGCCAAGAATGGATCCAAGATCGAACAAGTTTACACAAGCCTGTCTACCATTCATTATATTACAGGTTCGAGTTACCATAAACTGAATCAGTCTAGTGTACTACTAATTCAATCACTGCTAGTGTAAGTTCTCCAAAGATTCAAACAGTACAGTGAGGTATGTAAATTCTGTAATAATTCAATCTTTTCAGAGTCCAGTATAGTGAGGTATATAATAATTCAATCTGTTCAATGTCCAGTGCAGGGAGGTCTGTAAGGTCTGTAATAATTCAATCTGTTCAATGTCCAGTGCAGTGAGGTCTGTAAGGTCTGTAATAATTCAAACATTTCAGTGTCCGGTTCGTGGAAATATTAAGCATTTTATGCATATACACAAGAGGGTTTTGACCGGATGCGTTCATACATATGTTGATCTTAATTCTGAGTGAGAAGACAACAAGTAAAGCCTATTCCAACGGCTTTATAAATGTGATTTGGGCATACGCTAATGCATGAAAGCTTCCATTCTTTGAGACAATAAATATTTCTTCAAAAAATATGGATACATATCCCTACATACACATATTTGTGAGCGTATGTTCATGATTTTTGATTAGGTTTCTTAGCATGCATATCTAAACATAATCTTAGTAAATATAATGATTATGTAGGCGGGTGAGCGAGTGAGTACACAGTGGGCATATCGTGAATACTTTCACTTTACAAATAATACAGTGAAACCAGTCATTAAACAGACAAGTAAATGGCTTATAGTACAAATTAAGCAGTACAAGTATCGCTATGAATAATTGATAATGTCAACATTAATTCATCGATATTACAGAATTTGGAGAGTACATAGCTCACCCTAAGCCTCTGGTGACCAGAATTTACTTTTGATCATTTTTCTTGACGTTCAATGAATTATTCTGGCGAGGTTACCTATTTGCGACACCTATTTGGTAAATATCCGACATTCATTCTTAATATATTGAACATTATGACATAATCAATAACTTTTTCCGATAATACACCTGGCGCCGGACATCATTATATCTAATGGGCATGCCCTATCACTAAAGAACTGTGTACAGTTTGTTCAAACACATCAGTGGGCTTATGAAACGATGTTGATTCGGTTCACCGGAATAAAGTATTACATATGAATAAATGCATATATAGACAGTGTAAAGATATACCAATATATGGTTTTGACCATCGATAACAACTTATAAAGAAAAAGAGCATGCAATTCATGTATTATAATAATTTTTTATATGATGGCTTCTTCTCTCCAAGGGTTCTGTAAAATGCGACATGGAAAGAGAGGCAAAGTATGGCAAGGTATTTTGGTGAGTATTTGGCGGGTATGTCCGTTTATTGAATATGTAACCAGCTTTATTATTAATTTCGGTTTATCCATGTGAAACACGTGGCATATTCATGACAAATTGGAAATATATTTGGAGATAGTACAGTTTTCTTATCTACATGTATAAGCCGAATTTATGACCACTACTTTCAAGGTGAAATGAACAAGCTGGGTAGCTAGCAGGTCCTCCGCCAAGTAGCCTGTTTGAGAGCATACAGCATATATGCTTCCAATATTTCCTTAAATATAACTTGGAAGTGGATATGTGTATGTGGAAAGAGACGTTTATCTGGAATTGTTAAGACAATTTGAGGAGGTTTGGGAAGCAGTAATGGGTAGTGTAACACTGGAATGTAAGTCTGTAGTTTATGGATTTGTGGATGGTGAGGATTATAAATCGCTGGGTGGAATAGATCAAGATATCGCGTTCACAACACAGATGGGTACAATATGGGTGAGTGAAATCCAAGATGGTCAATGGCAGCCATCTTGGATTACATACGACCTCTACTATACTAACTGATGTGAAGCACCTTCTCAAGTTTGAAGTAAATCGGACAAATTGTTCTCACGATACCGCATTCACAAGATGCGGGATGGACGGTATCCAAGATGGTCAATGGCTGCCATCTTGGATTATGTACCTCAGTGAAAATCAATACCAATGGCCATCTAACTGATGTGAAGCACCTTCTCAAGTTTGAAGTCGATTGGTTGAGTCGTTTTTATACGCCCGCCAAAAGGCGGACGTATTATGTGATGGCGGTTTCCGTCCGTCTGTCCGTGTGTCCGTCTGTCCGTCCCTCGTGTCCGGTCTATATCTGGGACAGTTTTCTATCTACAGTTCTAATTTTTGGTGAGTGGATACACTGGGTGGAGACGATGTGTCGCGTACCAAAATTGAGGTCGAGGTCAGAGGTCAAAGGTCACTGTTGCCTAAAATCAGGAAATCATTGATCATTGACAGTTTTCTATCTACAGTTCTAATTTTTGGTGAGTGGATGTCCTAGGGGGGAATGATGTGTTGCATACCAAATGTAGGTCGAGGTCAGAGGTCAAAGGTCAGTGTGACCGAAAAATCAGGAAATCATCAAAAATTTCTAATTTGTTTTGAGTAGATTAAATAGGGAAAATGAAGTGTCGCATACCAAAAATTAGGTCAAGGCAAGGTCAAAGGTCACTGTGATCCCAAAATCAGGAAATTATTAAAAATAACATTTTTATTGTGTCAGTAGATACATTAGGGGGACATGCTGTGTCACATACCAAAATGTAAGTCAAGGTCAAAGGTCAAGGTCACTGTGACCCCAAAATCGTGAAATTGTTAAAAATCATGATTATTTGTGTCCATTGAGAAATTACGGGAGACGGTTTGTCAAGTACCAAAATTTAGGTCAAGGTCAATAGTGTAGGTCACTGAGACCGCCAAAATCATGAAATCCATAAAAATCATGATTTTTTGTGTCCATTGATACATTGAGGGAAGATGCGTCGTGTACCAAAATTTAGGTCAAGGTCACTGTGACCTCAAAATCAAGAAATCATTAAGTCACATTTTCATATGCATGTCGAAGACGAAGTCGTGTAATGTGATTTTGCGTTCTGTCCATTCATCCATTAACATTTGTTGTCCATGCGATATCTCTAGTTTCAAGGTATGTATTGGTACCAAACTTTGAGTATACCTTACTCGCATGGCAAAGAGGAGCCATAATTTTGAGATCAATTTGTCAAAGGTCAAGGTCACAGTCCCCCAAAATTGAATCAAGTTTAGCTGACTGTATGTGGTATATGTAGGTTGGAATATTCAGAGTTCTCTCCCATACATGTACATGGCATTTGTCCTGTGGAGTTGTCTCCCATGTTTGAAACAGGTACAGTTAGTTAAACTGTTGTGAAATTAAAACCATACATTTACTAATTTAACGGGGAGAGAGGTCCTCTATGAACTTCATACCTGTTTATTAACTCAAGAACAAATATTTACTTCATCAGTTTCTTCTTCCTTCATCAGGACTGCACAAATTGAAAATTCTGATTAACACAAATATGGGTTACGCAAAATTGTTTTGGGTAACCCTTCTCTGATTTGCATAACCCATCACTATTGTATACAGGTTAATATCCGTAATTCAACTGAACTGAAAATGGGTTACACATAATGAAAATTGCGTAACCAAATCTATTGTTCGCGCAATTTGTGCAGCCCTGTTCATGAAAAATTCTCTCACCTGAAAGGAATCCATTTGCAGGAAAACTACTATTTTCTTGTGTTTGACTATTGTCGATTTCAGTATTAGATATGTGAGCCCTTGACTCTTGATTCGAGGGCAACTTGTTACCAAGAGTTAAGCTCATTTTAGTTTATCATTCAGTCTAAAATGTGATATATGTTACATTGTCGGAAGCACAAAATTGTAAACCTTTCTCTGGATTGATAGCTACCAATTGGAATCAAGGCTAGTAAACTACCTTGAAATTTGGACCAATGTAATTCCAGATATACGGGCGTATATTGAAGCCCCTTGGGCTCTTGTTAAAATATCGTGTTCACAAGATGCAGGATGGACGAAATCCAAGATGGTCAATGGCAACCATCTTGAATTACATACTACCTCAGTGAAAATCAATACCAATGACTGTCTAACTGATGTGAAGCACCTTCTCAAGTTTGAAGTCAAAGGGTCGAACTGTTCTCGAGATATCGCGTTACAAGATGTGGGATGGACAGAATCCAATATGGTCAATAGCAGCCATTTTGGATTACGTACCTCAGTGAAAATCAATACCAATGGCCGTCGAACTGATGCAAAGCCCATTCTCAAGTTGAAGTCAATTGGTCGAATTGTTCTCGAGATATCGCGTTCACAAAATGTGTGGCGGACAGAATCCAATATGGTCAATGGCAGCCATCTTGGATTATGTACCTCAGTGAAAATCAATACCAATGGCCGTCTGACTGACGTGAAGAACCTTCCCAAGTTTGAAGTTGATTGGTTGAATTGTTCTCGAGATATCGCGTTCACAAGATGTGGGACGGACAGAATCCAATATGTCAGTGGCAGCCATCTTGGATTACGTACCTCAGTGAAAATCAATACCAATGGCCGTCTGACTGATGTGAAGAACCTTCCCAAGTTTGAAGTCGATTGGTAGAATTGTTCTCGAGGTATTGCGTTCACAAGATGTGGGACGGACAAAATCCAATATGGTCGATGGCGGCCATCTTGGATTACGTACCTCAGTGAAATTCAATACCAATGGCCGTCTAACTGATGTGAAGCACCTTCTCAGTTTTGAAGTCGATTGGTCGAATTGTTCTCAAGATATCGCGTTCACAAGATGTGGGACGGAAGGACGGACGGAAGGACGGAGGGACGGACGGAAGGACGGAGGGACGGAAGGACTAAAGGACGGACGGACGGCTAGCATTTCCAAGTCCAAGGACAAAAAAATTTCAACCGTTTATTCCGGTCACACAGCAAGAAAAATATGACAGACAAAGGGCAAATCACATTACACTCAGGATCTGGAAGATCACTCATCTGTTCAAACGGTTTTGGCTGTATAGTACTTGAGAATTAAGGAGTTCGTGCCTTCATGAAATGTACTGCATGAGACAATCGAGCACATCTTGTATGAAAGACTTGATAATTATGTTAACAGAATATTGGCAGTTACAATAACATCATGTGATTATGGACTGCCAGTTATAACATATATTTTATCCATCCCTTATTCGCAGCACATGGACAGGTAGGACTCCTCTGATAAACGTGTCCGACTCGGAAATCATCAAAGAAATCATGACGAAGGACTTCGCAAACTTTGCCAACAAATCGGTAGGTGGAAAGGATTATAAGTATTATACCGAGTCTTTCCTAGTTTTGTTGACCAGGATCTTCATCGATTGATCAAGGCTGAATGATACGGCAAAATTAGGTTCATTGCTGTTAACATGTCTGTTGATGGATTGGAGACTCGCGATCCGATCTCGGATGAAAAAAAATACGATTGTACTGATTGTTGTCTCTTTATAAACCTAAAACTCTTACTTCATATTCGAAAAGGTGTTCCCCTAGATCAGATTTTCGTCGTCAAACCTTCAATGACCGCAAAGAAATTCACCACGTACCAGACTGAAATCGGATCGACACCTTATTGGCTATGGTAGGCCTTGATCGCTCTACTGGTGTTATACGGATAAACATGTTATGGAGAACCACCTCTCTAAAGTGGAGGTAAAAAGGTCGTTTGTGCCTAATATTCAAGAATATATCGAAATAAGAGAAATGTTCTATGTTGTAGAATCCATCTTGCCCATGTAGTCACTCAAAATTCTTCATTTGGCCCAATTCTCCGTCTGCTATATACAGTCTCCGTCAAAATGGTTGTTGCATTGGTAAAAAGAGCGTAGTTCTGGCTAATCAGATTGATTCTTGAGTATTTCTGTCGACGGTTCGTCAATCTCCGAAGGATTACCTGTTTTCTTGATCTTTGGTCAACAATCTACCTGTATTGGAATTCGAATAGTGGAACATTTCAGAAGAACTATCAGTGATCTATGCAAAATGGTGGGAACGGCAATGCGAATGAAAAGCGATTTCTTTTAAAAAAAACTGGATGGAAATCTTTTCGAATTTCAAAAAACCTTGTAATCAGTCCGTATGCTGCGTTTCCACGTCGAACGTCATGATTGACATAAAACGCCATGGTATGCTACTTACAACGTTCTGTTGCAAAGAAATCGGGTTATTGTCAATTTTTGTTTTTCAAAAACGTTGCTTGCGATCGCTTCAAATGTATCGTGTGAACATTCCTTGCCGCATATATATGATCCATCGCATCCAACAAGTGTTCCTTGAACTTGAAATCTAAGGAGCTTGGATGATGCCCTATGGGTTTTACAGAAAGGATTAAAGAAAATTTCTTAACTTGCGACTCTGATGAAGAGGTGCATCGATTTTCTATCTTGCATACTAGTGATCAAACGCTGCCCTAACTAAAAAACATGGTGTTTCTCCAGTATGCCTTTCTGAGACGCGCTGTGGCAACTGTCTTGTGTGTTTACGGTTTACGCTAAACCTTCTTGGCACAATACGTCGAGCTTAAACCTTCATATCTTACTTTGGAGAAGAAAACCTGAGCTCGACAGCAACAACATGCTGAAACCACAGACGAGCTGTTAGACAATGTCCATACGGGGCCGACACGAGACGTCGACGGCGACGATGTTAGGTTAAATTGGACTTGGGTGCTAGTCGCCTGTGCTCGCATCCTCTTTTCATCAGCTGTGGCGCAAATGGTTACCAGTGTCACTTTCTCAGGGGAAAAATTTCTTTTCATTCGCATTGCACCAACCATTGTGGCCGAGACTGTAGATGAACGATATTGCTTAAGTTACGACATTATTGGACAATTTGATCGCTTCTATCGTTCAGTAAACTAGCTTATGTTCACGTGTGTTGATAACTTTTCTTTCTATCTTCAAAACTCTGTAATATGAAAGCAGGTAATCAGACTGAGATTTTTCAGACGAGCTATGTTATTTCACAATGATTTGTTAGAAACGCTTCTTTGGGACTATGTTATTTCATATTGATTTCTTAGAAACGTTTCTTTGACACTAGCTATGTTATATCACATTAGTTTGATATTTTACGCTTCTTTGAGACCAGCTGTGTTATTTCAGATTGTTTTATCGTGGATATAGTATCTACATCAATGGTTGGAGTTAGAAATGGCGTAGTTACCCTTACATAGGCAAATTCCTTAAGATGTTACGTTCGTGAACTGAAATTCTGCAGAATATACAGAAATACACAGTTCAAAATATAGCATGAGTGAACAGTATCAAGGTTTGATTAAAACCTGTCCCAGAAAACTATACCCTCATGAATGAATGGATGAATGTTTATTCACTAATATAATAAATTCATGTACATTGACATATTATACAGACTAAATATTGGTGGGAATAAAGCCCCGTGAGATTTTATTAAACAAACATAATATACAAGTTCTATTCTATGAGAGATGGCATATTGAATTCTATTATATGATACAGAATAATACAGAACCATCCTGTATCATATAACAGGATTCAATCTGTAATCTCCCATTATCAGAATATTCTGTGAGTTAACATATTATAGAATGGGTTTTTGAGGTTATAGTCACCTCGTTGCCTTGGCATTGGTAACAATGGTGAGTTGAACATTCTGTTGAGTAGCCGCCCCTGAGATAATAAATATGTGCCCTAGCACTTGGACTACACGGCATGGTCGAGACAATGGAAACGCTTATGCTACCTAGATAGCCGGACGTAAGTTCGGCTATGCCACATATGCCGGAAACAACATGGCGTCCATCAGGTTTGTCAAAGTAATGGATTCTGGGCAACAGATATAAGAGTCTCGCTCCGGGCTTCTGGGATGTGAAGCACTTTGTGTGTTTCATTTTTCACATGGTCGAGACTCCAGTATGGATAAATAAGCCAAAGGCCATCAAGTAAGAGACGTTAAACTCCGTCAAACTAAACAGATCATTACTGATCGTGTCGGACATAAGTGTGTCTCTTTTGGTGCCAAACAGTAGCTTTTGTTTCCAAATTAAACGCAATAATAAAATGGTTGTGGAAACGATGCCGGCGTATTTGGCCATTTTATAGGTAGTATGTAATATATTTGACAGATGGTGTTTGATGCAGACGAGATCCAAAAGCAGGCGATTACCATGATACAGGACGACCACTGGAAGTTTGTGCGCAGTATCCTCACTCCGACCTTCAGCTCCGGCAAACTGCGTAATGTGAGCTACCCTAGTCTACTTTCTTAAACATGATCAGTTTCTGGACATATGCTCACTGATCATCGAGACTCTCTACCTCGACACTCTCGTCAATATCATGGGGGATACTGGCGAGGTACAGATTCACATGATTCATGAGCATGTGATGACAACAATTCGCCAGATAACTGCACTTATGTTTTGATAATCGTTCTTTCGCATGAATAAACGACTGATCTTGATTCGTCGTACAGACTATCCAAAAGAATAAATGAAAAACAACCATTTGTTTCTTCATCAGTATATATATAGTCGGGCATTTGTCAGAGAGAAATCCATATTACCTTCAAAATTCATAAAATATAGGAAGATATACATACTCGAGTTATGATATCACGATATTGATCTATCACGAGTTTTGATATCACGGTATTCATATATCACGAGTTATGGTGACTCATGGATCCACAATACTTTGATAATCGACGATCATTTTTATAATTTCTCCAATGAAATAGGATTGAATAGCGATATCATGTTCTACTCTTGAATACTTGTAGGATAACAAAGTAATCGCGATAATTGTTTTTGTATTAAAAAGCATCCTTCCTTTGCACTAGCTAAGGTCGCGAATTCAGAAAAGTTGACAAAAATCGCCGTTGAAACCCGGAAGGATATTTGGGAACACTTTCTCTTCGTTTTTCAAGCGCTCTCAGTCATCCAATATAAGTTGGGGGTCACAGGGCAATCTGACAAACAGTCACCTATCAAGTTGCTGGCTTTTTCTGAAATGACAGAAGTTGCTCAACGCAGGCATCGGTCCCATCACTGTTCAACGCCAAAACTAATTGGATTACATGACCTCTGCGAAGAACAATCATTCACAAATTCGGTGCGCGGCAAGCAGAGTGAAACCTTTAAATACAAGTTATGAGACAGTGGCTCTCGTTCTTCAGAACATCGTATGTTTCTAATAGTTCATCCATTTTGACGATGAACTGTGATGGTTTGAAAGACTGCGTCATTATCTGCATTGTGAAGTTCGAACGTCGTCATGCAACGAACTTTGTTATTTCTCAGCACAAACTATATAGGCAGCTAGGGCCACAGGAAATTACAGAAATGTTAATACCGTGTCAATAATATGCCTTTTACAGGAAGACAATAACAACGATGATCTCACGGTTTATCTTATTCTATCCGATGAAGAATTTCTGTACTTCTCATGTATATTCATGTATGATACCTGGTTTTTCTGTAGATGGTGAATATCATGAACGACTGTATAGAGAGGTTAATGGCTAACGTGACTAACGCAGATGGAGAGTCCGTGGACGTATCAAAGTGAGTTTATGTTTTGCTCAGTATACATGTATGTTTGATTATGCATGTGATTTCTGATATCGTATATACTGCTGTGGGGTAACCCTGCCGTTCCTTTTTGTGATTTCACTGTAAGATATTAGCAGTTGACTCAACAAAGGGGTGTCTAGCAATGTTATGGGTACGGTTAACAACATTGATTATTGGCAGTATGTGATCTGAAAGTCCAATTAATTCGGATATCACTATTTCAGATGTGCCGGTACTGATGGTATCAACTCTGAGGTATCATATATATATTTATAATAAAGCACGAGTTGTTCCACTGTCAAGTCAAAATCAATTTTGATAGTGCGTGAGTGAATAGAATTTAACGTCGCTTTCAACAATATTTCAGCTATATGGCCGCGAACCAACTAAGCACCACCCAGCCAAGTTGCGTTTCTGCTACTTTAAAGAATAAATTTTGATAAATGTCTGTGTTAATAAATATCAAGAAACGTGTCTAATCTGTAGCGACTTGTATTCACGTTATCTGTCGGGCTAGACGACATGCACCTTAGAATAATCTATTTTAGCTTTTGACATGAAATAGGCCTAGACGAGTTTCGTTCCGTGGATGTCTCGGGTGCATCCAACAAAGCTATGATATATTCCACACCTAACTATCTTCCAATAATCTTGGGCGACTTGCACTATTTGGAAATATATATAAAGACGAACAAGGTGAGCTTGCTACCTTGCTCACGGAACCTCTTATTGTAAGCCTTCATTTAAAACGACCCGATGTTTTACCAGAACGAGGTTAAATCTCCCTTCCATTCCTCAACCTATGTGAAGAAACAGACAGGGGAGGACTCAGTGGACTAAAAAACACGTCTTCTATCATCCCTATTGACCTCCTGGATACATCCCTCAAAAGAAGGCTAAACTCATGACTTCTCAGCTGACAACCCTGGCTCAACAGACAGTCACACAGGCCAATTCGGAAGATCAGAGATCACTGAAACCTAAAAATAAGAAGCGTCCTGTCTCACCAGCAACTCCTGGTAAACGAAACATACGGACGATCTTCAAGCTATACCATGGGGCTCACCACGGAGAAAGGGTTTGCCGATGGACAAGCTAGCGAATTATCCCTCTGCTGATTATCGCACACACAAACGTTGGTTGAAAGCCGCCATTTTGCATATGTTCGATCGTCTTCACAGTTTGCTGATCGCGCTTTTAATTTCTTACACTCGGACTCGGACTATATCGGCCTGAAATCATGCAGACTATACGTTAAAGTTAAATTAACCCACGTGAATGGCACCCTCTTGGCTAAGGACGAACAATGTGGTTCCATCAATTTGCTCCTTCAGACATTGTGATCAGAAATTAGCATTACCATGCAGGGTAAACTCATGACCGTCATGGACAACAGCTATCTCTACAAAGCTTACATTCAGACGCTACGGAATTTCGGTGAAGACGCTAAAACTACCTAGTTAACCCCTCAACTGTATTTAGTCCATGAGGGTCTTGGTATAGATACCACCGATCCCAACGATGATGCAAATGCTGGACTTCTCAAGAGAAATAAAATCATTGCAGTTAGTAATGTATTTGAACTGAAGGAACCTTATATCTGTATTGAATGCAGATTTTACTTTCCAATGAGTATGAGGGACACAAGAAAAAAATTCATTCACATTCATAAGGTGATCATTGTTCGGCTCCCTTACAAGTAGAAAAAAATCTGTGTTAGTGACATGGTCAAAGCTAGATGAACCATCACAAAACATTATTGCAGAATCTTATAAAACAGGGCTATACCACCAAGCGCGTCCACTAAACATTTCTCAAATTTAGTGATACCTATCGCATGCTGATAGCAAAATACGAGCGTCCCTGCAAGATTTATGACGTTACGTAACTACAATTCCGTTTAACCCGGGGCTAGGGACCGTACGAACAAATTTGTAAGATGCTCATGGTGTTCATATGAACAGTCACAATCAAAGCGTGACTGAGATACATCATACTCTAGACTTTACAAAGAAATTCATATGGATTAAGAATATTGATCAGCGATACGGATTTAATACTTTCGGGACATCATGATGTCTTGCCGGCATCATTGAAAACTAATGACAGCTTCTCTCTTGCATTTTTGAGATCTGGCGTTAGCCAGAGGCTCTTTAGAATGCTGTAGGGAAATGGACAAAAGTGCAAACCGACTCACGGGATAGCCTTACGCTGCATGAAAGTAGTTCCACAGAGATGAGTTTTGAGGATCCTTAGTGGTTGAAAGGCTTTTGTATGTCTATATTTAGTCACTAATAGTCACTTGGCATATATTTGATCCCTTATCTGCATTAAATATTACTCTGTTCATTGTTTTCCCACAAAATATGAGATTAATACGCTCTAAAGTATGGCAGACTGGTATCGTCACTTTACCAAAGCTTGGACTCTGCTGAGAAAATTATACAGTTTAGCTGGTTAGGTGTATATGTGAGAGATGCTCTACCATAGCAGCCAACCTGACCACCATTGTCTCATTATCACCTTTGCAGGCCACTGTTTGCTTTTCTCACAAGAGCAAGCTGTAACATATCTTATAATCTTTTCCTATCTTGTACTCCACCAGTCAACCTGTAGGATATCCAGAAAGTGTAATACATGTCTTGTCTTATCCTAACTTGTGACATAACCATCATCAACCTTGATGTCCAGCCCTTCTCACTCATAACACTAAATCAATCTCTGTTTACCCCTAGGAATAATCTCTCTTATTTATCCCTAGGTACATATATGTTCTGTACAAACTGACCTTAATCCCCTGTGGATATTTCATTCCACTGGCCCCTTTTTTCATCGAATTCTCAACAGGTCAGTTTGCAGTTTCAACGCAACACCAACAATACCATGTTAAAGAAGGTATCATATTGCTTTCTTTATTCTGGTTAAATTAACATGGTGGTCATCTGGAATCCCGAACTGACGTATTGGAGGAATTATGTATCAAGATAAAGAGCACAATTCAGCTATTTTGGTTGAGTCAAGGTTGGATGAGCATATACTGTAGTGTCTAATTGGACGGAAATTGTGTTGAGTAACACATTGTTAGCGTAACGTGTGCAACTTCCCTCATTATAGAACTACCTTTCATTTTTCCCACAGATCAATTTCACATAAACTACGATAAAAGTAACTCAGAAAATGGAAGTCATTGTGATATAATAGTCTATATTTCGGCTTCCATTTGCCTTTCTTTGGTACGTTCAACTTCATTATGTCGGTACCTTTTAAGAAGGGCCGTTCGCGCCATAAATCCAAACCTTTAATAAATTTAAACGTTTAACTTGCACCAACCAATCAGATGTCATGAATTGACATTTGGAAGACCTTTCCTGTCAAAAAGCAAACGTTTGCTGTTGTAACGTCCAATACTTTAGACGTTTCCTGTCAAAAGGCAAACGTTTCCAGTGGTAATATTCGAGACTTTTAAGCGTTTCCGGTTTAAGGGAAATCGTTACCGGTTGTAATCGTCCAGTCAGATTTTTTTATTGCTGCCGCGTATGTTCAAACCTCAACATCAACACGTGTCCACTGGCAAAACGTTTCCACTATGTAGTCTGTTTGAACCAATCAAAATAACCCTTACAAATATTCGCGCATATTGTATTCTTCATGCCCACTGTGCATCATGTCCTGCGCAAATTGTCCCGGTGCCAAAGATATTCTCCAAAACCTAATTTGTAAGAACGGTTTTCATTGGTTAAAATACACTACATACCGGAAACGTTTGCCAGTGGAGATTTGCACCTGCTGGTGTAGATGTTGGAATACACGCGGCCCAAATAAAAAATCTGATTGGACGATCACAACCGGAAACGTTATCCTTTTAACTGGAAACCTTTAAAAGACCGAATTTTTCTTTTGACAGGAAACGTCTGAAGTCGCGAATTTACAACTGGAAACGTTTGCTTTTTAACAGGAAAATGTCAGTTCATAACATCTGACATCTTCACAAGTCCAGGTAAATCCTAAATCCTCACAGAGGGTTTACCTGAACATTTTTGGTGATTCGAATGAGTTCTCGAGTCGATGCCTCTATTAAACAATCTCGTACATTTCATCCCCCGCGCTTGTTTTGAATTAGCATGACGGTATCCCCAGCCTGTGGTTTTTGCTTTGACTTCCGATGTCGATTTCCACTTGACATCAAAGCAGTTTGGCCCGCGATGAAATTGAAACCTGTCACACCTCATACTCGCAGCGGATTGGCCTAATCAACCAGCTTAGCGCGTTCACTGATTGGGTTGAACTCCTTTATCTATTTATATCCAGAACTCGTGTGGGTAACTAACCAAGCCAGTGTATCGATCCCAATAGATCGATCGATACACTGGCTCGCGAGGATGAACATCTGATTGGTTGGTTCAAGTTTAAACGTTTAAACTTTTTAAAGCTTTACAATTTTTAAACGTTTAAGAAGTTAAAATGTTTAAAGGATGCGTTTATGGCGCGAACGGCCGTTCATATACCTTGTCAAAGGATGTAAGTTGTGATTGCGTTTTAGCCACATACATTCGTGCCTGGTGCCACCTGTGCCTAACTTGAAATTAAATATATAATTGTGCATTTATTTCATTACAAACCCAGCTACCCGATCTCATTAAAGCCCATAGGCTCTAGTTATGTATAATATGAGGTTTTTTTCTTCTTGGAATTTGGTGCGAATGCTGTTGTATGAATTAGGTCTTTGGAGTATGAACGCGATAATTCTTTACTGGACGACGGCTGAATATTGAATGATGGACTAGACGCTTGCATTCCGATTGAAATGATCATGATCAAATTATTTATACTGCTGAACATCATCATTTGCTTGACGGCGAATATTTAAAAAAACAAATAGTGTTTACATAGGCGAAAATTTCTTGTTTTATTGCTCGGAAATACGCTTGAACGCGTCTCCGGCTATGTAAGACCCCTGGAGCTTCCGGGGGCCTAGACGGCCCCTGGACCCTCGCCTATTGTGCTGTGATAGTGGCCCCTCCAATCACCAATTGCTTCCGCCGTGCCTGTATCAGGCGAAGAGAATTCTGCATATAAACTGGTCTTACAAACAAACAAACTGAAATTCACGTCGGTGGAATTACAACACATATAAGGGAAGTGGGAAGAGGTGCCGACATACTGACTGCGTCACATGACTTCACAGAATAGTCTTCTGGTAAACCTATTCTAAAGCACATACCAAGAATCTAACGATTCGTGATATGTATTGTATCTCAGGTACGCTTTTATTGTACCTGTTCATGTGGCAACATGGATGATATGACCACACGGCCCCTAGCACCGGCATAAGCGGTATTAGATGCAAATCTAGAGAGCTATGATGGAAATGCTCTGACAACTCGTATACTGGTAATTGGTGAGCTGTTTCGCTGTGACAACTCGTACATTGGAGATTGGTGAGCTGTATCGTCGCCAGATGTAAATGACGGCAATTAACACAAAAGACTAGTATGTAAGGCCCGATGTCGACCCAGCATCAACTTCCCACAAATGCCAACATATATCAAAGACCAAAAGGTCTGCATGCTAAAGATCTGGAAATTGTTACGGCCAAATGTACGTGAGAACGAAAGGTAAGACGGTTTCCTTAGCCACAGAACAGATCCTCGTCGGCTTGGATAACATGTTTCAGTCTTGTCTACCCCAGCACACTCGTGATAGGACTTTTTATCATCCAAGCCGGCGCGGGGATTATAAAAAGAACCCCGTAAACTTGCATATCTTCAAACTTACCAGTCGTTCGGTGAATATTGACGGCGTAACGACTCCGGGTCACCTCCTGGAATGTTTTATAACCCGAGCACAACGTCGAGTGTATTTGCGTCGGCTTACATGAGGTTGTTCGGTAGCGTAGGACATGTCCCAGTATTATACTGGAGTTTACGCGAACTTTCTACACTTTGCGACTGATATCGTCTATGACCAGTTTAGCCTTGACGTACAGTCGGCATGATTTCAGGTGGATATAATCCAATCCATGTCCCGGTATAAGGAATTCAACAGGAGCGCTATCAGGAAATTGTGAAGACGTCGAACATAGAAAAATAGCGGATTTAAATCGTCGTTTGCGTGGGTGGTAATGAAAAGAGGGATAGTTCGGTAGGTTGTCCTTCGTGAAGTCGTTTCTCTGTGATGAGCGCCAAGTTATAGCAGGAAGATTATCTGTTTCCTTCGTTTACCTGGAAGCAGACTGATGGGTGAGGCGGGACGCTTCCTATTTGTAGATCTCGGTGACTTATGATTTGGCCTGTTCAGCGATCTGTTGAGCCGGAGTCGTCAACTAAAGAGTCATGGGATTAGCCCTCGTGTCAGGGATGTCTCTAGAATGGGGGTCAATATAGATGATACAGGACCTGTTTTAATCCACCGAGTCCCTCTCCTGTCTGTATCTTCACATGGGTTGAGGGATTGAAGGTAGATTTTGCCTCGTTTGGTAAAATCGAATCCACTTGTTCACATCGAAGGGTACCATAACATTTCAGACCAATATTCAGGGTTAATTGATAAATACTAACTAACTTAGGCAGAAAATTCAAGTTGAACAGGCACAGATATAATCACACATACTGTGTGGTAATTTGTAATGATTCCACCAAGTACAAAGCTTTATATTTGAATCCCCCCAACATTTTCCCTTTCAGGCTGTACGGCTCTTTGACAATGGACGTCATTGCTGCCACTGCGTTTGGGGTTCAAGTGGACTCCCAGAAGGACCCAGACGATCCATTTGTAGCACATGCTAATGAAGCCTTCAACTCTATTAAAAACATCAAACCGGGTATCATTATACAAAGTGAATATGGTTTCTGTGTTTTTTAACATTTCACAATCTTCTGCTTCTTTGTAATATGGTTATAGGCCTCCATACGTTCTGAGAATCAGTCTATAATTATTCATCAGTGTCATGTATCAGTCTGTATTGGGACCCAATACCGTTTTTTTTAGCTCTGGGAGTTTCAACACAGTATAATTAAGATATATCCCTGCAGATATCAAAATGAAAATACCTGTTGTCTGTGATAGTTTAAGGTACTCCGCTGGTGATTTTGGGCTTTGGCCGCTATTTTCCATGTTTTTGTCAGTTTATCATAGTAGGTTATCTCCCTTTCCTAGGTTAACAGATAGAGATTTCCTTTCAGTCTTCTAACCGAAAATTTTGAGCAGCAACATTCATCCAATTTGATAAAGTTTGATTAACATTGCGATTTTTGTCAAATAGTTAGAATATAAGAAAAAGTTAAATACTATTTATATGATTTTTTCATGAATATGCTTCAAAATCAGGGTTATTCTCTATGTTTTCTGGGTTATCAAATGGAGCATGGGACAGTCCATTTAATATACAATTACAGTCTTTTGATGAGGTCAATACGTGGTTTTGTGGACCTGAGAAAACAATATTCATCGAGGCCGATAATTTCTGTTAACTAGATATTTGCCAGGAGATATGAAAAATACTCGCCGCCGATATCTGGTTCGCTGCCCGGGCCCGTGCCCGCTTAATAGCATGTGCATAATTTTGGTTTTGAACGTTCGAGTCAATAAGATAATTCACGATAAATGTGTACACTGCAAGACTACAGGATTCCTTAAGATTTAAACAATATAGTTATTTCAGAAAACAATGAGAAATGACGAACAGGTAAAGGCCTGTATTAACGCATGTCCCTGAATTCCTTATCATTTGTCGAATTTATATCCATGTTCTCTTACAGTATTCTTCCCTTTCCTCCGCACGATACTGAGACACTTTAAATCGTGTACCCTGACCATGGATCCCGATGGCTTCTTCTACCGTTCATTGTCCGCCATTATTGAGCAAAGGAAGCACGAAGAGTCGGTATGTATTAGTACCATTAATACCACGGCTACTCTACAGTTTACAATTTGATTAGACATCAATTATGTTCATGCCAAGTTAGTCTGGACTGATAAGTAAGCCAGTTTGGAGAAGATCTAGGTAGCTTAATGTGACACAAAGAACTATGTGTGATGCTCAGGAATAAACTGGAATTTTTAAGTTGTTTTTGATGAAGACATACTACAGAATAACCGTAATTGAACATACGAAACAATTGAAGAAACCATTCGTATACATTTATATCGTGCACACTGATATGCCCACGCCTCAATGGGGAAAAATGATTTGCTCGGTCCAACCCTATCCAATAATCGCTCCCAGCAATATTTAACGTAGGTAATGTTGGCTGGTATTTCGACTAGAAGATAAATATCTTGACGAACCTGCTGGTATTTCGTCTCGAAGATAAATATTTTCACGAGCCCTGTTGGTATTTCATCTGGATGATAAATATTTTCCCCGAGCCCTGCTCTCATTTCCTTACGAAGATAAATATTTTCACGATACCAAGCTGCTAGTACTTCGTCTCGAAGATAAATATTTCGCGAGCACTATTATTATTTCGTCACGAAATAGAATATGCTCTTCGGATAACCCGTTGTGGATATGCATCTGTTGCACTTCCAATGTGGAAACTGAGTTATATCGTATCTAACTCTGCATGTAAAAACTAACGCTTTATTCAACTCCCCAGAAAATGTACTGGTGACCTGGTGGGATACCCTCCCCCGATCGATTCGTCAACTTGTTTTTATCTTTCGATGACCAGACCAATGTCCTAAAACGTTAATTAATACTGACCCTTCCGTAATCTACCTCACCAAACTTTATTCCGTTCTCACTGCATATTATTAAAATGCAATTGCACACGTCAGACTGTAAAATCAATACGTTATGGACAGTTCCTGCAAATACTATGCTATATTAAATATCACAGTACTTTAGATTTGCAAACATATAAATATAGTTCATGGTATAAGTAGTTCAATTCTGTAATTTCCAAACCTTTTAATAGTCCGATACACTTTCACCAATATGATGGACAATTCGACATACTTTAAATGGTGAAAAAGTCCTCGGGGATTAATCCCTGCACTTTAGGAGGTTGGTTTCCTTGGAATTAAATTTGCAGGTATGAAGCAAGAACTCCAGAAAATAACTGGACTAAAAATCTCCGAATAAAACGTAAAGAGATGTAATGTCTGAATCATTTCAGCAATCCAACAAAGATCTTCTGCAATTAATGCTGAATGCTCGGATCGATGACGTTGGAAAGGAGAAGGATGAGGACAATCCTGGTGATGATCGAGAGTTCCTCAGCAGCATGGCCCATAAGAGGCAGGGCAAAGGGTTAACGGATACAGAGATTGTGGCTCAGTCGTTGACGTTTCTCCTCGCTGGTTTCGAAACCACAGCTACCTTACTGACGTACTCATCATATTGCCTAGCAACCAATCCAGACGTTCAATCAAAACTTATCAACGAAATCGACGAAGTTTTAAATGGCGTTAGTATATCTGTTTTCACGTCACCCGGCAGAACAATAGATGGCTAAGCTGCGGTCCCCCACTGAATGTTATAGTAATGGAGCGCTGATCCACCAAGCTCATCAACGAAGCTATGCGTGGGAATGGACGTGTTGAACGAAGATAATTTGCTCATCCTGGCAACCATTTCCCATGAATTGACAAATAATTTAACTAATTGCTGCAAGATGTATTGTCAGTCTTTTCTCCCGGGTATTACCATTTCATTGGAGGTCTTACACCCCAAAACGTTGCTATTATCCTCAAATTCATCAGTCTGATCCAACACATTATCTATTTACTGTAGGAGCAGCCCACCCACGACAACATCCAAAGACTACAGTATTTAGACATGTGTTTGAACGAAGCGCTAAGGATGTACCCACCCGCAGTCCGGTATGATCAGTTCACTACAGGAAGGTTGCAATAAGCGTCACAAGGTGTCTTTTGTCCGGTCATTGCTAATCTAGATAATTGAGGGCCAAACAAAAGACACACCCTGTGGATTACCCCAACATAGCCGCTCTATGACACCTACTGTAACCTTCCTATACTTATTATAATGAAAATAACCAACAACCAATACCGGTATTAGTTCCTTAGCCCAGCCCCGTGTTTTTCAGCGCACAAGTCTACTCTCAAATTGGTTGATGTTTAATTAGGGGTGTCTTTCAGAGAAAACTGACAGTATTGTGTTACGGTTAACCTTGGCCTGAGAAGATGGACGTCTTTTCAGCAACTGCGCTTCTATTATTTTCCAACTGTCTTTGGTAATCCGGAGATATTCACCAACTTCTTCATCAATATTCACATCGAAATTCCGTCAGTTTGCACCTCAATTCACACAGGCAGTTTTTACTATAGATTGTGCACTTAAATACACAGAGTTTGACCACAGTAAAGTGGAATCTGCAGGTGTGGTACTGAAAATCGATTGGAGATTGGAAGGACATAGCACTTCTGTTACGGATTCGCTTCATTTCAAAGTGATTCGGTGCAGTATTACAGGCCTTAAAGTGTCCCTAGATACAATTGAACATTGTTCAATATACACGTGCCATGTCATGACAAGCAGGTGCTCATTTGGGAGATTCCATTATACAATGCGGCTGAGGAATGGTCTAAATGCCGTCTGCTTCCATACAATCGAATAAGCAAACAAATTGCAAGATGGAATTTCTATCTCAAGTTAACTGGTTTCCATGGTGAAATGTATTAACAAAGCAAAACAGACCTACGTCAATGTATGTTTTACACAGTATGTCTCTGCTGACAAAATCACTCCCCAATAAGGGACCACATACACTCATCCATTAAATTTGGCACTCTGTCAACTGACAAACCGAGGAACGTTTCAACAAGAATGGCAAACGGAGGAGAAAAATTGAAATTTTACAATATTTTTCAAGCTATCGTTCTAATCTTTGTTGATAATCAATTTGAGTAGTGCTATAGAATAGAAAAAAAACATGTTTTCATATGCATGATCAATGGCTATTTGACGTACGGTTAGTGAGGAAAAGTTTATAAATTTTAGGGCTCGGGCTTAAACTTTCCCAACCAACCATTCGTCAAATAACCATTGAACACGCCTATGAAAACATTATTTCTTAAATTGAATCCACCAGTTGAGATAAGATCAATCGTTTCCTGTAATTATAATATATTTCATTTTTCAGAATTATGCGATCATCAAAAGAGAATAGAGTTATCAAAGGGTACCGATTCCCTCCGGGTGTTAGTGTGTCTGTCAATGTGTACGCTGTTCATCACAACCCAGAGTACTGGTCCGAGCCCGAAAAGTATGACCCAGAAAGGTAGGCAAATCCGTCATGTAAGACACATACAATAGGTGACTACATGTGGGAAACCATTCAACCAAGGAGTGAAAAGGGCGAAGTGTATTGCACGCAAAGTGTTGCCGACTGAAGTTGTCTTAAATGACGGGTCTGCCGAAAGGTACGATAACTTCTATGGGGAGAGGAGGAGGGCGAGAGGTGTTGAAGTGCGTCAGTGTCAGGTTTTACCGACTGTAAAGATGATCATATTGCATTATTGCTCGATAGTTTTGAGCATTAGAGCGGAATACAGCATATGCCCGTACCCAAAACGTGATGATAAATTCGTAATCATCGGAGCTTTTTTCGCCATACTAAGACTCCATATAAAATATGTACATAATACTTACGTGTACTTACATCGCCCACATGGATAGTAGTTCTCAACTACAGGCGAGAGAGAGAGAGAGAGAGATTTGACTTCAATATCACAGCTTTTTAGCGACGAACCACACAAATCTCTAGGATCTAAGTTCAACTATCTAACAACAAAATTACATCACAAATCAATCGTTGTCGAACAATCTTTAAACAAACCTCAAATGAAACTTTCCTGTCAATGTTTGTGGTGTCCATGTTAACATTACAAACACATCACAAATCAATTGTTGTCAAACAATCTCTTATGGGACTTTCTTTAATGCTTTGCTCCTGTGTCACTTGAATTCAACTGTCATGTCCATATACTTAGCATAGGAGATTGTAAATTTGGCATCAAAGTTCCTAACAACTCTTTCATTTTTACCAGACTCGGGCACTTTATACCACCCATAAGAAAAAGTATCTTTCCACCATAACGCCATCATCACTGTACAAAATCAGTCAATTGTTTCTTAGATTTCTCAGTGAATTTACAGCGATATGGTCTGAACATCTGAAGAATCGTATTGTTCATACTCTCTGGAGGAGAGATCTTCTTTGAACAAGGAGTCCACACATGATGTTTAGGTCGATCCACAAAATGGACTGGGTCCCTGACATCCATTTCTTCGGGAGGGTCTGGAGGGTCCAAGTCGGACGCTTCCCTGACGAGTTCAACCTCCTCCACTTGACGTAAATCACCTCCTTCAACTCGGACAGACTTGCGCATGATTAGAACAGTTAGATTAGAACATAGACACAGCATCTATGTGAAATTTGGCAACAATATATCAACAGCATATAAGTATTCCAATGGGTACTAATTGCGCACCCCTGTTGGCTGACCTGTATCTGTTCTCTTATGAATAGGACTATATGCAGGCACTTTCAAAAACTGATCCATTCAAAGCCCGTTCCTTCTCATTCACCAAACGCTATATAGACGATCTTCTCGCTGTGGATAATCGCTATATAAATGACGCAGTGAAGGATATATATCCACCTTCACTGGATTTGAAGGAAACTACAGATAGCCCTACAGGCACATCATATTTAGATCTATATCTCTATAAAAATGAAGCGGGCATTCTCTCTCGTCGACTTTATGACAAAAGAGATAATTACAATTTCGACATCGTAAACTATCCCTTTCTCGACGGTAATATTCCAGTGGGACCCGCATATGGCGTATACATATCTCGCCTAGTAGCATTTGCTAGATCCTGTGTTGTGACGATTTCAATCAACGTCACAAAATATTGTTGCAGAAACTTATAAAACAGGGCTATTCCTCCAAGCGCCTCCACTCAAAGTTTCTCAAATTTGGTGATACATATCGCATGCCGATAGCAAAATACGAACGTACATTTGTAGCGTGCAAGATCTATGGCGTTACGTTTCGTAACTTGTGTCTAATTCCGCTTAACCCGGGGCTAGGGGCCGTATGAACTCATGTACTTCAAGATCCTCATGGTACTCATATGAACAGTCACAATCAAAGCGTGACTGATATACACCATTCTCTAGATAACGACTTCAGAACGATTATTATGGATTAAGAATACTGATCAGCGATACGGATTTTATATTTTTGAAACATCATGATGTCTTGTCGGCATCATTGAAAACTGTTGACCGCTTCTCTCTTGCAGGAAACTGTTTTTGTATACTATGATTGTCTTTTTTGAATTTGGTGCTAATACTGTTATATGGATATGGAATATGTCTTTGGATTATGGACGCGGATATTCTTTAATGGACGACTGAATTATGAATGACGGACTAGACGCTTGTATTCTCACCTATACGCACAACAGTCTGCACCTCATGTACTTGAACAGTCTACACCTTCCCTCTTATAGTCCGGTGGCTTAAGGCCAGATTTTCACTTTATCGTGACAGAGTGGAATAAAGCACCAAATTTGGCACACGTGTCGTCAGAGACACCGAGAACAATATCAGAAGGGGTGCCCCCGATTTCGAGGCCCAGGAGGCAATATGTGGCCCATTAGGGGCCGGGGTCATTTTGGGCCTATAAATGGCAATTTTTATCCCAACGATTTTCAAAACATCATATATTCGCCGTCCTCTGGGGTAAGAGTCTGAAAATTTCCACACTAATAGTGTTGGCAAAGGTCTAGCGAGAAATACAAAATAATCCAAGATGG
The DNA here is from genome assembly GCA_036873755.1 of Hanleya hanleyi. Taxonomy (NCBI): domain Eukaryota; kingdom Metazoa; phylum Mollusca; class Polyplacophora; order Lepidopleurida; family Hanleyidae; genus Hanleya; species Hanleya hanleyi. The sequence continues at coordinate 52,998 of JAVTVY010041065.1, forward strand.
CCGCCATAATGACGTTACAGCTACGTCAGAACCAAAAAATGACGAATTTTCGATCCGAAATTTTGAATTATTTGTTTTATATTGTTTTCTTGGTTTAGGTATACAGTGAATACTAGAAAATAATCATATATAACTGACTCAGATGGCACGGTAGACCCTGACTGACCTTTGCCAAACTGGGTCAAGTTGGACCAGATCCTTATTTATGCAATAAATTCGTTGGGGCTACCGTACAATGCAACCCGTGATTGGACAATGCATATAGCTACCAAGTGAAATGTGTCATACTAATATACTCTGTAAAAACAGTTGTGTACAGAATTGCACATCTACAAAAATTGTGTATCAGAGGTACACAATCTGTGTACTTTTTCTACACAAATTGTGTATCACATCTACACAGTGATTGTAGATGTTCAATTTTGTTACAGTGGTGTGTACCTCTGGTAAACAATCTGTGTACTTTTATTACACAATTGTTTTTAGAGAGTAGCGTTAGACTTCCATCTACACATTTTTGAATATGTTATTCGAGATTCCTGCTACTGAAGATGAAGTGGCGGCGCCAATGCGAAAACTATGGCCTATTAAAGAAGATCAATGCCGATTAAAGAGATTCCGTTTTTTCCATGAGCTGAGAAATAGGCAGCTGAAACGGGCGCATCCTCGGCCCGTCCTCGGATGTCAAATATGTCACCGAAAATAAGCACGGATTGCTTGAACTGGACAATATCTAATATTATCAGTATAAACAAATGAACTGGTTGATGGGATATGTTGTGTTTGAAGTTGCGGATAATAATGTGCATGCCTTGTAACGGGCCAGATTGATCGGAGAAAGAGACATCCTTGTATTAAAGAACATTGCTTTTGCTGTCTTGTTTTGAACGAACTGTCAATTCACTAACGCATAAGAATACATGAAATGCTACCAAGATTATTGCTCGTAAAAGAATTACATGGATACAATGTGGGGTATAACATCAAATATCTTATGGAGGATATCCTTAGTTATGGGCAGTCTGGTATCCTTGTCAGACGCGCGCTTGTATACTTTCAAGGAAGATTCTGCAAGGGACGCCGTCAGATGAACTCTGCTTCAAATTACAACACATATAAGGGAAGTGAAAGACTCAGCAACAGACAGGGTATTGGGTGCGACGAGCGATTGAGCCAAGGGGCTAGAAACAGCGCTTCCTGAAATTGTAACCGCGAGAGTTTGTCAGGAATAAGATTGTTCCGAAATATGTTTTGATCTGAAAAGAATGTCATTTCGAAGGCAGGCAACTACTAACTGACGCATTAATTTCATCAGCAATGAAGAGTGGTGATTGATTATTTCAACCACGGTCATACTATCACAAAGAAAGAGAACGTTATGATTTGCCAGTTTATGGCCCCAAATTTCCACGGCAAGCACTTCTTGATCATGGTATGTAAGTGGGCAAGATGTGCTGGCCATTCTTGGTCTATCCACGAGGATCCAAAACAGCCGCCAAACTCAAGGTACCAGCAGCGTCGGAAGCAGTTTGATCTAGTTTGATCACATCAGAGGATACCCAATTTGGAGAAAGAAAATTACTTTTCCGTTGTAAGACTCCAGAAATACAAGGCAGGTATTAACATAGGCTCTAGCTTCATTCAAGCGAATGTGATGGTGAGCCTGTGATAAACTTTTGTTAAAGTCTATCAGGCAGCGGAGCCAATGAGAGATTGCAGTTCCACAAGAGTTACCTTTTTGCGGCGCGAGAATTCACCCTGCATGCTTTTCAGTTTATGAATCTTGTCTTCTGGAAATGGTGCTTTCATAGTTTTGAAGTCCAGTTGAATCTCACGCATAACCATAGTAGTTGATGGGTAGTAAGTCTTAGCATGTTTGATTGGAATGCCAAAATACTCACACAAGTAAGCGAAAGTGTTGAGAGATGTAGAACAGTGGCTAGCGTCATTTGCACCGACGAACATGAAGTCGTCCAGTATGTGGATCACCTCTGATATGCCGAATTCTGTAGCCATAACCGATTGCAGAGAATGACTTGAGCTCTTTAATATCTTACAGGATGTAGAGCATCCCATCGAGAGGCACCGATCATAAAAATACTTGTCGACCCCGGTAAACCCCAATAAGGGGTTAATCGCTGGCTCGATAGGCATGATGCGGAAGGCATCATCTAAACAGATTTTTGCCATCAGTCTTTAGTGGTTTTTGAACTAGTGCAATCGCGATATCTAATGTCTACATATTCAACATATCATAGGTCCTGTTGAATCGCACCGTTAATAGACAAGGCAGATTTTCCATGGAAAGATAAATCGTTATCACCCTAAAGGTATTAGGGGGGGATTTGGTTTAATGTCTTACTCAAGGTTATTTCACTCAAATGGTGACAGCCAGTTTTAATGATGGAGGAAGCTTGGATACGGGAAGAGAACCACCTCCGGCCCGTCGGGATGAAACTGGCAAACTTTCACACATGCAACAGCGAGGCTCGAATCCGTGCCGGTTCGGCGGTGTGAGGCTTGCGATCACCAGCGATGCGCCTCAGACAACTCGGCCACCAAGAGCCTAAAAAAATATTAGGTTACTTTTCTGGGGACTAAGACTAATGGAGTGCAAACCTTATTGTCAAAAGGAGTTGAGAAGGGATCAGCAACTCGACCTTTCGACTACTCTTTGTCTAATGTAGCTTCTACGATAGCAGGGTTTTGCATAGCAGATGAACGATCACGCGAGACAGTGAAAGCATATCTTCTCGAGTGCCAAATATTGAAACTGTGAAATTTGAAACAAGCAAATCTACCTCAGGGTAGTTACTTAGCACAGTTTTAGCCTGATTCCAACCGGTGTTGGAAGAGTAACTCCCTTTACCGCTGGATTAACACATGCTAATTTACATGTAAGGAGCCGGGAAGAATCCAATGGGCAACATTTGATGTAGTTCACAACCGTGGCATGTACGATAACCTGAAGTTTCATCCTTCGAAACATTTGCTTTTAGTACCGATAATCAGCATTGAGGATGGAGCGCTGGTGGCCATATTGGATATCTATAGAAAAGAAAATAGCCAATAACCTTCATGCGTGCTTGATCGAGTCAATCATAACAGAGCTATATGTACAGAAACCTCTCAATGAAGCCTTTATAAATATATATGATATATATTAGCACGTATACAAACACACATACGTGTGTATAGCAATAATACCATTATTAGTGACGCTCTGGCGGCCATATTTGATATTCAACGGGTACTTAAGTTTCCAATTATCGTTATTATTTTCTTCTTGAGTCAGTCAGGCTCGTAGAAAACCAATCTCGTGTAAAAAGGCGATTCAAAGCTGTCAAATAGTCGCCAACAGGAGGCTACTGTATGTATTATGGCGGCCATATTGGATTTATGCAAATTAAGGGTCTTCCACCTCCTGCAGAAATGGGCACCCCTTCTGAGATCATTCCTTATGCCCAAATGAGCCTCTGTGCAAAATATGGTGCTTTATTCCAGTCAGTCACGATCTTGACCTTAAGCCACCGGACTATTACTTGCAGTCCGCTCCTTCTCACAGCACTTGTCCGCGCTTGAACAGTCTGTACCTTCTCACCTCCCATACTTTCAACAAATTTCCCACTTCTAGTCAGTCAGCTAAACTCTCTGTGTAGTATCATGATCATTCACTATCTGCTCCACATGACTGTTACAAACCGCAGCAGGGTCGTTACAAACCGCAGCAGGGTCATGCCAAATCCCACACCTCCGACAGAATATGGCTTCACAAAGACGGCGAGGATGTCCAAATGAATGACATCGGAAACATTCCATCGCACGACCGTGAAATAGGCGAGACTGTATATGATCCTATAAAGTCCCACTGGAGTTCGGTCTGACCATCTGTAGGCAGCCGTCACGACAGTATTTTATCCCAAGTCCAGTCTGACATTCTGTGGGCAGCGGTCAGGAGTTTATGATCCCATGTCCGAAGTCCCACCGGAGTCCGGCCTGATAATATTCTATGGGCATTCAAGATACATTGGTAGATCTTAGAATGTCTTTGAATGCAATATGGGGGAAAATCACTTTGTTCCACAAAGCCAATCAGGATTTCGTCAGTCCACTTCTAAGAAGGTATGGCAGATTATATATCGTCTAAAATAACTTGGAATCAAGGTGGCGTAACCTTCACGGACCAATTATAAACAGCAAGTTTACACTGGATCTAGCAATGCGATGGTCTTGTTGGGATATTATCATCATTGGAGCGAGTGTTTGTCATGCCGTACAGATATGATTACAGATTGCATTTATAAATGTGATTAGTTTTGATTGTCATAACTAGCTTTATTCCGATGATCCTAGAAGATATAGGCTGCATGTATCGTGAAACAAAAGTATCTGTGATTCTCCTGAATGTGAAATTTCTGTTTTTGAAGATTCAGTCCAGAGAACAAGATTGGTCGAGACCCATACACATTCATACCGTTCTCAGCAGGTCCCAGGAATTGTATTGGAATGCGCTTTGCTCTGATGGAAGCCAAGATGGCGATGGTTACGATCTTGCAAAAGTTCAGATTTGCTGTCGCTCCAGACACAGAGGTAATTCATCCCGTTATCCACATTGCACCTTAAATTTCATGAATATCCAGGCTATTGTTTTACTTCGACAGCTCAATCCCCGGAGTTCAGTTTGGGGGAAATAAATAAAGTTTCATACATAATAAGCCTAGAGTGTTTTGACGTTTTCGAATCCAAATTCCTTCAAAATTTGTGAAAATCCTTCCTTGGATATTTCCATTTGTATAGCATATAATTGTGTTCATGTAGCCATAATCAAGAACTAATCAGACTGTGTCCTCGCCACTAAGAAACATTGATTGAAATGTTGTTCATCAGTATGTCCGTTTGTCTTTGTATCCATCCCAAATGTCGCAGACGCAAAAACATTGAGAGCTAGAGAGATCATTTGTGGCACAATGCTTCGTTTTATGACCCCTAGATCATGTTCACTCCAGAGTGACTTTGACCTGCTAGCTGCTAAGCTTGTTCTTATTCATTTGTTTTACTGGATTATTCTCTGTATATCAAGGATTTTTTTTTTCCACTTCAGATTCCGCTTTTACTCAAAGGTACAATTTTACTGGGGGTGAAACCAACCAAGCTAAAAGTGGAGAAGCGCTGATCATGAATTTTGGCATTGAGTGTCTCATGTGGTGTGTCAACAGACCATTTGACAAACTGTTATCGAGTTGGCTTGGCTAAGTTCAATTAAAAAGTAGCATATAGGGATATCACCTCTACATTGTCTCCTATGCTAATAAACAGAGTTCATTTCATGAAACAATTGGGGAAAGATTTAAATATTTCTATGGAAAATGGACTTGGTGTGAAATAGTTCCACTGGATAATCATTAACAGATTATCAACCCTGTTGTTGAATTGCTATATTGCACCATAATGCAGTTCAGATCACCCCATAAAATACCAGTATTCACCTATTGTCACCGTTGGTAGAGATAATTTAGAGAACTATCAATTAAATGTAGTTGATAGGTCTTGCAATCCCATGGTTATGGTGAATGAAGAAAGTGATTGCTGGTGTCACTGTTTGGACCATTGGGGATTTGCTGTACTGGTGATACCCAGATGTTAAAGTTTTCATTGTTTTTTGTTTTCGGACTGGGATTCACACAGCATGCTGGGAGAGGAATACTTAGCTTGATATACCATTGTGGTATATCGTATGATTGCTAATCAATTTGCTATGTGCGACATTGGGGGAATGGTGATGGTAATGTTTCTGGGATGAAGAGGAGATCAGTACAATATCAACAATTGGTAAATAGAAGCAGATTTCTTTACATCATATTCTGTTAATTGTAGTATATGCTTTATGTGTGTTATAGCCATGATAGATATACTTAAATATCTAAAACTGTGGCGATATCAGTCAAACACAGAATTTATTGACCTATATATCATGAACCTTGATATTTAGTTTAGTTCTATAGACTAGTTATCGGAATAGGGAAAAGCGAGATAATTTGATGTATATTTACTGTATTTACACTAGTTATCAATAGTTGAAAATCTGTTTCATGCTGCAGATATAGGTATGAGGGGAAGATTATGAACCAAAAATATACACATCAATGAAGCAAACCTATTGTCTAAGAATTAAAGTGGGAAGGGGGATTCGACACCATAATTTACACTTGTACACATAATATAACTATGCCAAAAACTAAAGTTATCATAACCTATCCTTCTGATATGATCCGCTCATATGCCCACAAGCCTAGTTAGATAGATTTTTCTCGGGACATATTCACCGTATTGCCAATTTAGAGATACTTTCTGACAGGAGAGAATTTGTAAAAATTATTCTCAGTTTTTTCTATTTCTACTTTTGTGTACATACATGTGGTTACCTTTCAATATAATTTTAAAATAATATAAAAGTAAATCAATCAAATTTGCTAGCTATAACTGCATCAGTATTAAACAAGAACCGTATAGGCTTCAATATTTGCCCATGCCCATCTTTGACTTCAGAAATCGAGATAAATTTTGAGAGTCCAGCTATGATCCTTCATAAATTATTGTAAAAATCACTAGTTACATGTGTACTGTACTGTGAATTTGGAGAGCCTAGCCATGATCTCTGATTTACTGCAGCGACTAGAATTTGACCTTGATAAAATAGGCAAAGGTCAGTCAAATTGGAAAGGTTTCTGGTCAATCATCAGTTGCATATGTAGCATGAAATTGCAGAGCCTACAAGTCACCAATACTCTTTGACCTTGATAAAAGAGGTCAAGTTCAATCTAGTCAGTTACATTTGACATATGAATTTGGAAACCCTGACAATAATCCTTCAAGAGATATTGAGTAAGATGAACAGACTGACAGTCTGACAATGCAGACCAATAATTGGCCAAAATTTTAGATAAAAAATAGCTGAGGTGTAAAAATCAATAGGCTTCTTCTATTGCCATGACAACCACATCTCTGAACTGTACTTATAAGATAAACATAACAATCCACACCTCTGAACTGTACTTATAGGATAAAGGTAACAATTTTAAGTGATTCACTGTTTTTCAACCCCAGTGACCTCGACTGTTGACCCCAAAATGAATAAGGTTCCTTTTTGCCCTATGGCTAATGTACCAATCCAGGACCTGGAACTGAAGATATGGCACAGCTTACAAAAGTAACAGACAGAGATCGTGATCACAATAGAAGACCTCATCTATCGACGGGCATATGAAAAACAGGTCATGTATAGAACAGCCAAAACGTGCAGCCTGAACTAGATATCACATATTATCAGGATAAGAAGTTATCAATCTCTCCATACACTTATGGTTGGTGGAGGATACAGGTGTTTTAGAGAATGTACCATTTCATCAGAGTTGCAGGGGAGAAGGCTGGTGTTCACAAACAGCATTGAAAGGACCTGTTGAGATGGGCCATTTCCTTTGCTCAATTTAATAGATGGCCTTGTATTGTGCAGTTTTGGGATCTGAAGGTGGTCTTTGTCAACTTCAGTCCCATGGAGGATTTGTTTTAAATATACTATAAAGCCTGTTCGTTGTAACATTTTAATCAATATGTAGTTTTGTTGTTTTATTATATGTACTTGAGATAAAGATACTTTTACATGGATTCTTTGTCGTCAATAAAATGTACCAAAAAGTGATGGTCCTGGATTAAAATTTCACAATATCCTTAATTCTCTCATCTTAAGCACAGCCAAAAGGAAGAATGAAATATAGCGGACAGTTCAGACATTTTTACTCAATTTTCTCATCTATAAAGAATTTTCAAATCTATTATAGAAAGACTTACACTCTTTTCATCCCCAAAAATGCAAAAAAAAACAACAACTCAAAAGTCACAGACTGAAATTCAAATCAGGTCATAGATACAGATGGATACAAAGAGATATATAAAGTTTCAATGGTATCTTCGAATAGATTTCATGTAATCTTGCACAGGTTTTCATGAAAACATTAAAAAACTAGAGCCTATAGGCTTTGGGATGTAATCTACTACTGAATCTGGTAGTGGATTTACCATAGCGAATTTGGGGTAAATGAATACGGATGGATTTCGGTTTACCAATTCAGAACAGGCTTCACCCATCCAGCTGGAATGTAATAATGCAGCGAGAATAATAAGAACAATACCAATAATAAGAGGTTTGCACGCCTCTGGCTTGCAACCCTAATAATCCCCCCTAATAAATGAATTTAGAGCTTCAAAAAACACTTTTTCTTGGTCAACAACACGTGGGAAACACGTTTCTGGCCTTAGTTTTCGCCCTAGACGGCTCCTTCATCGAAATCAAAATGTTAGTACATTGAAATAGGTACAGAAAACGGTCCCTAGAGTCCAAACTAGGACTTGATTGGAGAAAGTTGAGCTTGGAAATTAGTCGCCCGGAGATAGCGCTTCTCACAGTGTGCTTTTGTTATGTATAGTTTCAGCCATAAGCTCAGACCTACTCATGTATCACGTTCTACCATACCTCTGAAACTAATTATGCGTTCATGCTGAAATTTCACAGTCATCATAGCAGTTATACAGCGAGTATGTATGCCAAATTTCAGAATGATCCGACTCGTCGTTCGTGTAATATTACACAAATGTACTTCTCAAATTAGGTGATTTTCGGCATGTTTACCTCTTTATTTTGCATCCTAATTCATTCCATAATAGAGGCTTGTTGTGCATGCTGTCACCCAAAGATTCTTGTAATCCGTCAAATATGGGCCGTAAATCATCCAAAGACGCTGAATTGTAGCAACCTAAGAATACTGTTACATCTTCAACAGAACTTGGCAATCTCTGTTTTATTGCAGTTCAGCGCTCAAGGCGAGACTTGACACTGATTGGTCAATAAGTCGAATAACAACAGCAACACGTGCCCTTTTGTTATGGCGGAATTAATACACAGGGCGCTTCTGTTGCTCTGACTGTCGTGTGACTGTGTTTGATAAAAAGTGAATTTCCCTTGAAATATAGGTTTTCAAGTTGTTTTATTGACCAATCAGCGTCAAGCGTGGCCTAATCTACGCCCGGTGATTCTGGGACCACATGCAAATGCAGGGGCAAAGTTTCGTGAAATCAGGGTCATTGACTAATAAATGCCCAGTCCAGGGTAAAAAAAAAAAAAAAAAAAAAAAACAGTAAAAAAAAAAAGAATCAGTCAAATGTTGACCTGCCTAACATTTTCGAATTCCATTCCAGTTTTCCATAAATTGCAACAAAATCCGTCATTTTCCTGTTTGGTTCTACACAAGTGGGGCTTTACGGCAGTTGTCGTAAAATGCAAGCAGACAAATGAGGGCTGACCTAATCTCAGACATGACCATAATAACATTGCATTACAGACAACTCAAAGGTTGGTAATTCTCATATCAGTCAAGGCAGATAATACAGCAAAAAAAAAGTGTGAGGTGATCAGAAACAAGTTTTTTTTGGCCTAATTACAGAATTCAACTGACCATACACTACGTATCTTGACTAATCAGACAGAAGGATCAGATCAGATACCATACCAGTACATGTATATTTAGCAAAGCAATGTACCATACATATGCTAATTAATGTAACAAGTAAGAGAGTCTTTTGTATTAACCATTAGATTACCCTGATAACCAAATTGCAAAACTTTTCTAAACAACGATTTTACACCCTGGAAACTCACAGAGTCTTATTAAACCTGCCTTCCTGGTGCCGAGGGTGATTTAATGTAGGGTACATGTATATTCAAAGGCGGCGACTTTGATTGGAGATGGGTATTAGTGTCATTTAAAGGTTCATAAAGGATAGACCCACCAGGTATGTAGTATGTCTATAATGATTTCTTTATTTCCTTTATTTCAATGAAATATTGTCATGGTTTCCTGGTAATACAATATGATTGAACCATCTCAGAGCAGGGGCGTTGGAAGCAAATTGGAAGTGGTACGGCCTTATGAGACGGGGGGGGGGGACTACTATAATAGCACTTCAGAAGAGTGTTGAGAGACAGCCTGGACCCCGGAAGCTCCTGGGGTCTAGATCCCCGGAGACGCGTCGAGATCGATTTCTGGTGAATAAAATCACTCTACAATGAAGTGTATTTTTAGTTCTTACGTAATCCTTTTACCATGAAAACGCAATCGATGGTGGTTTTCTGCGATGCTGAATTAGAAAAATATATGTAAAGTAAAGTAAGCTAGACATATTCGTAGCCGATATAATTATTATAGGCAGTGGAGTGTTAATTCATTGCACAAGTTTTAGTTTTTTGTGCCAAATTGGTACGGTACCTGCCGTACTGCTTCCGACGCCCTTGCAGAGGAGTTAAGTGCTACATATTACTTGTTTTGCCCCTGAAGAAAAACCAGTCCAGTCACCACTTCAAAAATTTGAGATCAATGAGGACGGCATATTTGTCAGTCAAATTTCACTGGTCAATAAAAATGCACACAACTAAAGAAAGTCCCCTTCGTTTCTGTTCGATCCAGAATACTGAATACTTCAACGTAGACTATTTTGAATATTTCGACCACTGATACACATTAATATTGACAGCTAGACCATCACGCAGAGTTAAACAGGCTAACATTATATATGTTTTGTTACAAGTAGTTTTCCCTGTTCCTCACCCTCTCTGTTGCCACCGTGATATGGCAGAACATTTTTTGAAAATGAAGTTAATTCCTATAAATTCACTCACTCACTCTTTTTTTCAGCAACTTCAAAATAGGCTACATCAATAATTCAATCACAGAAAGTGAACTTTTCCACCAATAAATCAAGGGGTGATCAAATTTATTGGAACCTAAAGTTGACAAAATGGTCCCAAATCATGCAAATAATTCTTTCTTTATAGTAATTTTACTGAGTTTAGAGGGGAATCAAAGTTATTAGAACAACTGATTCAATTTTGTCCACACAAATGGGGGTGATTGAATTCTAATAGGGTGGTTGAATTATTAGAGGAATTACCGTACTGGTGGTGGGTTAAAAACCCTGCATGAACAGCCCTCAATTAACCACGGCAAACGGTAAAATCACTAAGCGACGGTACTTTTTTGCCGTTGGTCGCAACGTGATGTTGTTGTTGTTGTCAATAAAAAAAATTGGGTCGATGGTAAAATACGTCTTCTTGGACTGCCTATTCTTACGAATATATTTGGTTTTAATAAAAGAGACAGCTTCTGATGTGTTTGTCTGCTTGCATTATTGGGAGACAACGATGTCTGTCGCTCTCCAGCATGGAAGGTTATTCTTCCGCTGGCAATTGTTCATCGTCGCAATAATATAACACAGGCGATCGCATATGCGGAGAGTGCTCTGCGGAATGACGAGGGTTACGATGAAGGGCAATTCACATAAAGGTAGCAATATGTATTATTGTATTATGAATAGCATGGTAACCTGAAATAGTGAACTGAGTAGTAGTTTTGAATCAATTAATTACCACTAAATATCTTATATACCCCATGTTTTCATACATTACACAGAAGATAATGTGCCAGATATTTATAGTATCGTACTCCACGTAAACCCCTGCTATTGACATTCTCCTGCGCAGTGGTATTTCTGAAAATCTGAATCTAACGTCAAAAGGATAGCACGTGGACAACTGCAAGTTCAGCTTATCAGTGGCCCAAATACTTGGGTGGAAGGGGGCAACAGGTTGTGGAAGATATCTTTCAACAAGACATTGCTTCTCTCGGGATCTTCTGCTCGAATAAACGACACTCTTTATACTTTCTACATTAATGAAACATTATTACGCTTTCAGTGCAATGCATATCTATTTCATTGAAGAATCAGACCCCAGTTTTAGAAAAAAAACTTTCGCCACAAACACACCCTGTCTCCCTGCTGATCTCACTATTTTAGACTGACTTGCAGCCTGTCTGGACATAGAACTGTGCCCCTGACCCGTCCATAGAAATCTACAGAGTGTAGCTTAATTCAGCATTGAAAGGGGAGAGACTGTATTGTAATCAGCGTACACGACTGAGGGGCTACAAACTAAGCTGTGATCTCGGGAGAGCAAAACAAACCCACTGGAAAACGAGGCGCTCGATTTTGGCACCATTGCACAAAATTAACATGTCTAGCAACACGGTTTGTCAAGACTAATTTGATGAAAACATTACAAACAAGAGAGGGAGATTAAGTTAGTGGTTAAAATAATGCACTATATAGCGTTTCTACTGAACTAAGACGCCGCCTGAAAAAAAAGAATAGGTTCGCAGCATTGGTGAAGTCAAATCACTCGAGGACAACCTCCCTGCCGCCTTACGCGCGAACTTACACACTGAAACAAGTAAAACGCTATAAGACAACATTTTAAGATGTACTCGTGTATTGTAACATACATATTATCAAAGTAACAAACCCAAGACTGAAAAATAATATCACGAAAAACATGAAATATAGTCGCTATCAAGGATGAGCTCAAGAACTCTTTCTTAAGGATGTGTACGTTGGTCGGACGGCGGAAGGTTATCTTTAAACTTTTGCTGGGGGAAATTCATGCCTTTATAATGTATCTACTACCGTAGATGACATAAAAAAGTCTGTCCATACATTTGACTGTGTGACTTCCTTCCTGAGCATACTGTTTATTCTTACATCCATAAACATCCAGGAACTCGATGAACAGCATTAAAACCTGATCCAGTCATCTACAGATATGAAGACATGTGCTTGAACAAAATTCTTTTATGTATTTAGAAACGTATTTGTGTAATCCCACTAAGAAACAAAGTTGGGATGAACAGACAGATGCAAATTAAGATACTCCACTGCAATTGCTTGGGGCATAAGAAATAAATGTAACCAAAGTTGAATATGGTGTGTAAAAATGGTTTATTTACATATGCTGGTAGGAGATAGCTCCCCACCCCCATCCCCTTTCCTATTTGTTGTATTTCTGTACAAATTGGTGGACATACACATCATGTGATGATTGGTGAGCCTTGTTATATACAATGACAGATGAAAAGTTAAATATTTCCCATTGGTCATGTTATCAGCTGTTAGGTTTCTGTTTCGCAGCTTGTCGATCTTTTTGTTTCGCCAAAAAATTCTTAAATGATTGGTACTCCTTTTTCTCATCTGGATCTGTGAAAACACAAAACAGTTAAATCATCCATTGGCATTCAGTTAAAAGACAATTCACAATATAATCTTGTAATTTGATCGTAAACATTCCCCCGAGATTAATTGCTGATTATGCAGAGCTACCTGGAGAGCTGTGTTCCTATTCTTCCTATGTGGAATAGGGTACGGTATCAAAACTACATATTGAACACTGGAAGTGACTGGTCTCCAGAACAGTTCTTGGAATGTTATGTTGGTGTTTGTGGGTGTTCACTTTCATACAGAACTTGAATTTATGTATTCGGTCACTTTATGTGGGCGTTAGTTTACAAGGTTTCATTGTATACAGACAAATACAATAGAACTACAGATAAAAATTCTAGCTTTTAAATGAAATATAGTGTAAGGAGAATGACAAAGCAATGTGAACAACAAAGACCATAAAATCCCACTTCAGCTTTAAAATATTTGTGAGAATTATTGGCAAGGCTTGGTGTAAGTCCTCCCATTGAAAAGGTAATATCCTGAACAAAAGACTTACAATAAAACTTGCAGCAGATCCTTTGTCAATCATACTTCACGAGTCTTACATGAAACCATTGCTGAATTATTTGTGACAGGAGATATCAATTCATTCACCATTTTCTGGTTCTCCTGTTTGTGACATGAGATATCAATTTACTCACCATCTTCTGGTTCTCCTGTTTGTGACATGAGATATGAATTTACTCACCATCTTCTGGTTCTCCTGTTTGTGACATGAGATATCAATTCACTCACCATCTTTTGGTTCTCCTGTTTGTGACATGATATATCAATTCACTCGCCATCTTCTGGTTCTCCTGTTTGACATGATCTATCAATTCACTCACCATCTTCTGGTTCTCCTGTTTGTGACATGATATATCAATTCACTCACCATCTTTTGGGTTCTCCTGTTTGTGACATGAGATATCAATTCACTCACCATCTTCTGGTTCTCCTGTTTGTAACATGATATATCAATTCACTCACCATCTTCTGGTTCTCCTGTTTGTGACATGATATATCAATTTACTCACCATGTTCTGGTTCTCCTGTTTGTGACATGATATATCAATTCACTCACCATCTTCTGGTTCTCCTGTTTCCATGAAATCATCATCACTGTCATCATCCTCACCTCCAGCTTGGATCACCATTGATGACTTCTTAGCCCTCCCTTCTGCCGCTGTCAAAATACAGAATATACTGAGCCAAACATTTCCTAAATATTCTTCACAAGAGAACGAACACCCTTCCCTGCACCCCCACGAAGTGAAGACCGATGGTGGATTTCATTCTATTCAATAAATTCTTACAAATTAGTTTAATAAATAATCATGAACTTACAGATATAGGGTTGGTGTTAAGGTAGTTAAGGGGGGGGGGGGCACTGGGGAGAAGAGATGCACCACATGGTTAACACATGTTTTTCCGACCAAGGTGGTTTGCACTGATCATGTTGATTGTATCAAGTTGCCATACCTAGTTCTTCAAGGGAGGTTGTCTCCCCTCGTGCCATGTCCTTCTCTAACCTCTCTAGTTGTTCTCGCTGTACAGATTTTACTTTCTCTTCCTTCTCCTGTTTTAACTTCTCATACATCGGACGAAATTCTCTGATAAAGAATAGATAAAACAAAAGAAATCAATGAAACACTTTTGGGATCAGAACAAAGAACATGAAAGGGGGGCTTGAAATATTTTCTTTAGGGTACAGAGCCCTCCTGCACACACTTTTACACACCCTCTAGAACTTGTCTTTATACAGTTGAAAGTATGCCACACACATTCATTGAGGATTCCAAATATATAAGTTTGTTCACTGTGTACCTGTATGTCCTGAAGATATTTGGATTTCAAATAAATTTAATTTAAAATTTAATTTTAATTTTTTAAACGCTATTTTCAGAAAAGTATTCAACTTATCGTAACTTACTTCATCATTTCCTGTAGAAGGCAACTCCAACAGGAAATCTGTTTGTCAGTTTTACAGTCCTTGTCTTTTGTAAAAAGTGAAAAAAGTGTACCTAAATTAACCGAGGAGAGCTAATACGAGAGCTGAAAATCGCTCCCCCAAATTTCGCGAGGGGAGTGATTTTGTTTTAATTGTTTAACCTACCATATTATATTTCTGATTAAATCATTTTATTTTTTGATTTATTTTCAAACGAAAAATTAATGAAAATAAATTATTCTATTTCAGTTTAAACAAGTGATATCAAAAGTGATGAAGAATTTCAACAGTCACCAGTGGGTACCAGTAGATTGAGCATTCAATTCAAGCTCACTAAGGGGCTTGAACGGTTGTGTCATTATTACAAAATGAGAAATGGTAGCCATTTACATGAGGAATATCTCAAATTGTCAGAGGCTAAAACAATTGCCACATTTATAGTTCTTCGACATATAATGGTTTAAAACAAGCGACCCCAACATCTCGCCTTGCGGGGTCATCCACCGAAGGTGCAGCAGTATTGAAAGCATACATGTAGAGCAAACAATAAGGTCTGGAATAGGTGATGTGGTACAGACAATAATGTCTGGAATAGATTATGTGGTACAGACAATAACATCAGTCCCATGTGGGATTACTGGCATATAAGTTGGTCAGTGCCATCGGATTACTGGTGCATAGGGCAGTCCAGTGTGAGATTACTGCTGGATAGGTCAGTCCCATGTGAGATTACTGCTGGATAGGCCAGTCCTGTGTAGGATTACTGCTGGATGGACCAGTCCTGTGTGTTATTACTGATGGATAGACCAGTCCCCTGTGGGATTACTGCTGGATAGGACAGTCCCAAGTGGGATTACTGCTGCATAGGCAGTCCAGTGTGGGATTACTGCTGCATACGGCAATCCTGTGTGGGATTACGGCTGGGGAGGCCAGTCCCATGTGGGATTACAGCTGGATAGGCTAAACCTGTGTGGGATTACAGCGGGATAGGTCAGTGCCATGTGGGATTACTGCAGCATATTGCAGTCCAGTGTCATATTACTTCTGGAAAGGTCAGTCCCGTGTGAGATTACTGCTGCATAGGCCAGTCCCGTGTGGAATTACTGCTGGATAGGCCAGTCCCATGTGGGATTACTGCTGGATAGGCCAGTCCGGTCTGGGATTACTGCTGGATAGGTCAGTCCCGTGTGGCATTACTGCTGGATAGGCCAGTGCCATTTGGGATTACTGCTGGATAGGTCAGTCCTGTGTGAGATTACTGCTGGATAGGCCAGTCCCAAATGGGATTACTGCTGGATAGACCAGTCCGGTCTGGGATTACTGCTGGATAGTTGAGTTCCGTATGGGATTACTGCTGGATAGGTCAGTCCCATATGGCAGTACTGCTGGATAGGCCAGTGCCATTTGGGAATACTGCTGAATAGGTCAGTCCCGTGTGGGATTACTGCGGGAGAACTGTGACCTAGGAAAACATGAAACATGTCCAAGTTTTATAATCATCCCACGAAAGGTTCAACAAACTTTCCGATCTACATGTAAAATTCCCAACAAAAACCTTATCAATGGAAATGTGCAAAGTCTAAACTGCAATAATTAGGACAAAAATTCATATTTAATGTCATATTTCTTAAATAGCACATGCACATCCTTGAATCACATTGAACTTGGGTAGCAAGTGTCAAACTCATCCAATGAAAGCTGACAGCTTCAGAAAACTTTCCATGTACAGGTATACATGTATATACATGTACATTATTATTGGCAGATTACTTAGACAAAACCTTCAAAATTTGAACAAAAATTAATATTTCATCTCAAAAATAGCACACGTACATTCTCTAATCATAAGAAACATGTTTACCAAGTTTTGTAATCATCCAATGAGAGCTGACAACTGCAGCAAACATGCCATGTACAATTTACCTAAACAGCTGACAACTGCAACAAACTTTCTAAGTACAGATGTACATGTGCACTTCAGCTAAACGCAAAACTCTATCATAGGGATTTTAACATTGGAGCACCCCAGGGGTAGTACCCCCAGTTGGCATACCCACCCCCCATATTTTTTTTTATATTTTTTCTAATTTTTCTAGATTTTTTTTGAATTTGCTAAACCAAAAACCTTATCATTTCCAGGCAGGGGACACCGACGACGACATCCTTTTTCTCCCCTCACAATATCTCCCCTTTACTTCGTAAGGCAAGATAATAAATGAAGAGAAAAGTTACTTGATTCTATTCTCAATATCAGAGCCAGAATTCTGCATTATAATAGTCAGAACCGATCATCATTGCATAGTATATGCGCGAAGAGCAGTGTCCATGGTGGTTCTCCAAAATAACCAGCCGATAGTATTTAAGTGAACGAGAAGAATTCATGGTTGGCGAATGATCAGATGAGTCCCATTTCAATATTGCCCAAGAGTATTGACATCCTACTGACTACAGACTCTGTGTGCTGATAATGATGCGTAAATCATCTACCTTTCTTAGAAAACTTCGTCTACTGCTTCAACTTCTTCAAGGAAGATTTTCTACAGTTACCGCCATTGTTGTCAGCTCTCCGCGCACGTGGCAAATATTGCACGATCCCATGCTAGGAATAGCCTGTGCAGGAGACTACCGATTGTCAAACAAGCGAAGAAATTATGGCCGGGCTGGAATTGACGGCGATCGTTGCTGATTAACATTATTAAATGCGTTTCAGTTTATTCTCACGGTGATTTTCAGTGTGGAAGAGTTTGCAAAATAAAAACCAACAGTCCGTTCATTTAATAATAATGCCGTTAGCAGACACAGCCTAATTATTTCTATATTTATTCTGCTGAATCTAGGTGCGCAAAAAAGAGTGTACCTTGGATATGATTTATGTGAGCGATGGAGAGCGATGGCGCGCGAGAGCGATCGCTCGCCTCCAAACGCAAGGACTGGTTTTATCAATTTTGGTCTAGTTCTCATTCTATTGACATTTAATGGAATATATATTCACAGAATCGAGCAACTCACAGTTTTGAACCTTTAAGTTGAATTAAATGTCAATAGAAGAACTACATCAAAATTGACAAAACTGATACACAGATTTCCTGTTGGAGTTGTCTTCTACAGGAAATGATGATGTAAGTTACGAAAAGTTGAATACATTCTTTAAAATAGCCATTTAAAAAAGAAGGCTCATTTTTTAAAATTATTTTTTTAAAATTTAAATAACTTCACAACCTACAGATTTATAGTGAACAAATTTATATATTTGGAATCCGTAAGAAATGCGCTTTCAACAAATATATACATTACCACAGCTATATGGCATAATTTTAGCGGTACAAAGACAAATTCTAGGGGGTGTGCAAAAGCGTCTGCAGGAGGGTTCTGTATCCTTAAAGAGTAAGGTGGACTTGACAAATACCAGACTTCTTGACATGATTTTGGTCCACTATTATGTTTGTGTTAGTTACATGTAGATGTGATGCACAGATTAATTTAGAATGGTAGATTAACTACATCAGTACTGATAGTTATGAAAGTTCCAAAATGGTATCAACACTATCATGAACATCAATGGAGTGAAGATAGCCTATACTCATCACTGTATAGATAGGTTCAAAGATAATACTCCAAGCTTTCCAAAAAGATGTAAAAATGATAAAAATAGTTGTCTAAAAATTCCCCATTTTCATATCCCAATGACAGGCAATTATTGAATTTCTTTTCTATCAGTATAATTGTACCAATACAGTACAGGGATGGTTAAAGCATATTCAAGATTTAAACCAAGCTTTGTTCAGTCCATTTATGTCCACTATGTGGAAGATGTAAAAAGCTTTTTTCTTCTTCTTCCTCATCCACCATCTCTGCATACAGATATTAATATATATCGGATACCCATCTATGAATGGATGTTAATGATAATAATATGGTCAAGGTCAATTGAGGTATTTAAATAGATGTATTAGACCACTGATATTTTACTCAGACAATAAAATTACCCTCCTATTTGAAGAAAGGACTATTACACTTATCCTAATGAATATTTTGTCAAGTTGAAAACCGGTCAGATAATGATAGACAAAAATTTTCACTACCCAGAAATTTGTAGGTGGGGCTTGGACAAGGGTCACACCTAATGGCACACTACGTCTGTGAAGATGATATCAGAAAAAGCGGATTGGTGTGTTGTGTCATAGCGCTTAGTCCAGAATATGCACATTTGACCATATAACTACATTTACATGATTTAAAAAATGTGATGATAAATTTAGAGCTAAAATAGTTTTTTAGACAGTCGAGTGTGCTTGATCATTCTCAACTCACTAACCGTTCATACTCAACAGCAGCCTCATCAATGGCTTTAAAGAATTCTGGAATTCCAGCCCCAGTCACCGCAGACACGCCCACTGTCTGAAGTACACAAAACACAACAAATTGTGAAAGCTTGTCCACTTTTATACTTCGAAAATGAAGAGAAAATGTAGGACTTCTGTGAACAGAATTCCTATTCTTCAATATGCTCAAGATTAAAATAATTAATTCATACTGCTTCTACATCTGGAAAATATTACAAACAGTAGTTCTGCCAGTAATCATATCAGGTAAAATTAATAGCCATGAATCTACTAGATCGCCTGACTAATGTGAAATAATAAAGCTGCATGGTATTAAAGTCAGTCCTCATTCACATTTTGATGGTTCATGAATTGGAGACGATATACTATACTGTTATATCTAGGATTTGTGATACCAAAAATCCTATGTTTGATCATCGAATATTTGTAGATACATGTGATGAAAAACTTACTCTCAGATTATTGTAGAATTCATCTAAAACGAGGCTCATAGATCGTGTTAGGTTAGATACATAGGACGTCTCATGCTCTAAGGCATCCTGGAAACTTTCAAAATCTGTCATCCACTCAACAGCAAAACTGTGGTCAACGATGTCATTCTGAAAATATCAGGTATGGTTAAATAAATATCAACAGAAGCACATGGAACTCACAGGGATGTCACTAATTTTGAAGAAGCATGTGCAAGGCATGGAGGTATGCGGCCACAGGAATTGACATCAATTGTTTCAAGTAAAGAAATTACATACAAATTAAGCAGCCATTTTGGGCTGTTTGGTCAATGATGTGGGGGGGGGAGGGGGGGGTGTGAAAAGGGGATTCCTATTATTGCCTTATATTGACATCTCTCATGTCCCTGGACTCCACAAGCAGGTCAAGCTTTCATTCAAGGTTCTATTGTTCAGGCCTTTTTCTTGAAAAACATGTACAGTCACATTCTTGTAAGCTGAGAAACTACTGTTCTCCATTGTCTCAGGACTTCTACATAACAGATGGACCACAAATATGCCTATCCAACTGAGAGACTCTTGCCAATGGAGAGATTCAACATACTGACCAGTGATAATTTAGTATCTGATATAGCATGATCTCAGTGACAGGACCCACATGTATCTGTGAAAGTAAGTAACATCTGACTGCTGACAGCATTATCTTGACAAAGCGATTTATCATATACCTATGCATGCTAGGATGGTGATACAGACTCGTGTTTTCCATTCCCGTATTGCCCAGTCTGTGTTGTATTGCCCGCTCTCTAACTGGGACTACTTTCACCTGTGACCTTGGCAACCTCGCGCTGAAGGCATGCCTTGTGATATAGTAGGCCCTACCAACATTGTCCCGGCTTAGCAGTTATAAAGCTCTTTTTGCAACCAAATAACAAAACCGCCAAGAACAAAAACTAAAATAAAATAAAAACCAACAAACAAATTTTTAGTGAAAGAAATAAATCAGATTTTAATTACCATACTTATCGTCTGCTTCTATGAATGTCCGAAACCCGTATCTGCATATTGTTGTTGTTGTTCATCTTCTGGCCTGGGGTTTACCGCTAACGTTCGCATATCGAAAAAGTCATTTCCTGTTGTACATATAGTTTGTTCCAGTTTGTTCCAATTTTGAACTATGCCAGTTGTTTTCATCTCGTTGACAACGTTGGATCCGTGCCCAAAACACATGCCAGAATCCTATCCTCCTGACCGGCGTGACACTGACAGCTATGCTGTCATCAATGATTTCGAAACGAGTTCCAGCACAAATTCTGACCATGCCAATTTCGACTTGGGTTTTTTGACGGACGACGAAAGTGGGGTGCAGATTTCCAGCGGTAGCGATGACGACAGAATGCTAGTTGTAGCACTTGACCAGGCCACGCAATACGGCGATACAGGGACAGAAAATGAAATGCAAACACCCCCCACTGCCCCAGAAAATCACAATTCTGATGACAACGCCACGCTCTCGGATATCGAAGTTTTAACATTTGTTAATTATGAGGAAGAACAGTCCGATTTTGTACAAAGAATGCGAAACAAAAATACTGTCAGAAAAACTGAAGGCGTCATGAAAACATTCACAAAATGGTTGAGCACAGCACCACACTACAAGAACCAGAAAATCGAAACAATCGCCCCTACTGACTGAATAACTATGTTGGGTCATTCTTATTGTCGTTCCGGAAACAAGACGATGAACCCGATACTCTAACCAGCTACCACAGAGGCATTGATCGCTATTTGAGAGAGAACATGAGATTGATCTAATCAAAACCCCTCGGCTTTCCCCAAGTGATTGTGACCCATGTGTAGTGTGAATTGGGGAAGAGATAGTTCTATGTGGGATGATCAAGATATACCGGTAGTTGGTTACATTCAGGCATATAGGACAGAAATAGAAAAATTATATATCTGTAAAGGGGCATAACTCTGTAAAATATGGGTCGAAGGGAGCCACTTTCCTTAGGCGTCTGACTTAGCACTCTGTAAAAAAAGAACCGAGACGAATAAGCTGTACCGAACATGAATCTGCAGATTTAACTTGTACATTCAGCTACAGATAACAAAATTGCAGATTATTACATCCGAAAGGGGCATAACTCCATAAGCCGACGCGAGTAATCCTTTGTTGGCTTGCAGAATACAACAATATAAATAATTTTCCAAAATATAGTAGCTATACCGAACACAGTTCTGCAGATATAGTTGGTTACATTCAGCAATATAGGACAGAAATAGAAATTAATATATCAGTAAAGGGGGCATAACTCTGTAAAGTATGGGCCACTTTCGATAGGCGTCTGACTACTGTAAAATAAGAACCGAGACGAATAAGCTGTACTGATCACAGATCTGCAGATATAACTTGTACATTCAACTACAGATAACAAAATTGCAGATTATTACATCCGAAAGGGGCATAACTCCATAAGCCGAGGCGAGTAATCCTTTGTTGGCTTGTAGAATACAACAATATAAACATGAATTGCAGGCAAGCACCTAAAAGGTGCGTGGACCCCTCAGCCTGTTTTTTTTAGTCAAGTAGGATCAGGGCTGCATCTAGAGCCAGTTTAGTTTTGGAAAACATATGGGCACCCAAAACTCAAATGAAACAAAAAACGAAAGTGTTGTTTTTGTTCAATTTGAAAAGATTTCTGAAGGAAATACTCCTAGAAAAAGCTTCTGAAAGCCTCAATATCGATCCGATTGCATAGCTGGGTATTGAATTTCATGTTAATAAACCTTTGTTTTGTGATTGATCACAGGCTCTTTGCGCCGAAATTCACTTAAAAAAATTGGACCCTCAATAATGAATTACGAAAAGGAACTGGGAGTTTGGGATCGGAACCTGCAAAAAATCCCTGGATACCGTATATAACAGACTTCGGTTTCACGTGAGTGATGTGCTGGGATTACAGCATGCAAGGAAGTGTAGCTTTATCAGTGGCAGTTTATGCATTGCACAAGTGTGATAACAAGTAAACACACTTATTGACACAGGCCAACCCTTATCATTATTTGGGGGGAGCTCCAGGTATGCAAAACTGATTCAAAGTTGCACACAGTCAGGCTAAAAATGGACTCTCCTAATCACTCGTTTTACATAATTTCCAAGGTACAGTAACATGTTTGGTGACAAAAATTGAAGCATTATGTTGTACCAGTTAAATGCGTGGACACAAATATGGTTCATGCAAAAGTTTTAGAATAAATCATATGATGTAGAATAGAATGATTTAATAGCAAAATTTAAGAAAAATGTTGTCCTTCATTCAATAATAATCATGAATGGACCAGGCTTTCTTGTATCAGGGAACCTTCAAAATTCACAACGAAACATGCAACCAAGGGTTCCCGATGGGCATAGATAACAGTGCAAAAGCTAAGCCATCAATAAATTAAAAAATTTTAAAAAATAAAAAATCATGAAATTATCATAGCCATCTGAAAATCTAATCATTTCATCTGTCAACATTCAGGAAGCTCTCACCAAATTTTGGGCAGGCCCGACTTGATAGATCTGCAGACATTCAGCGGACAAGAACATGTTGATGGGCATAGATAACAGTGCAGAAGCTAAGCCATCAATAAATAATAATTTTTTTTTTTAAAAATCATGACATCATCATAGCCATCTGAAAATCTAATCATTTCATCTGTCAACATTCAGGAAGCTCTCACCAAAGTTTGGTCAGACCCGACTTCATAGATCTGCAGATATTCAGCGGACAAGAACATGTTGATGGGCATAGATAACAGCGCAAAAGCTACGCCATCAATAAATAATAAAAAAAATAATTAAAAAATCATGACATCATCATAGCCATCTGAAAATCTAATCATTTCATCTGTCAACATTCAGGAAGCTCTCACCAAAGTTTGGTCAGGCCCGACTTCATAGATCTGAAGATATTTAGCGGACAAGAAAATGTTGACGGACGGACGCTAGGACGGACGGACGTACGTACATGGCAACGACAAGACCCCACAGCCCTATGGGCTGAGGGGTAATAAGTTTCCAAAATATAGTAGCTATACCAAACACAGTTCTGCAGATATAGTTGGTTATATTCAGGCATATAGGACAGAAATAGAAATTAATATATCTGTAAAGGGGCAGAACTCTGTGAAATATGGGCCGAGGGAAGCCACTTTCAATAGGCGTCTGACTTAGCACTTGATAAATAAGTGTTGAAACTTTGGTGGTTGTATCTCAAGCGGTTTTGCCTAAAATGCGTTAACGGACGGACGGACGGACGGACAGACGGACGTACGGACAGATGGACGGACGGACATGGCAACGACAATACCCCGAGGCCAAAATGGCCGAGGGGTAAAAACTACCCCTGCAGTATGGTGATAAGTCAAGATTTTCAAACGAGTAGGGACGTCTTGGCTTCTAAACGAAAAGAATTAAAACAAAAAGGAAAGGGAAACCGCCCCAACAAATCTGCCCCACTGACTGCAAACGAACAAATAGTACTGAAAGAGAAAGGAATATTGGGAAATGAGAGCCCCCGCATCCTACAAAATAAAGTGTGGCTAAATAACACTGTGCATTTTGGTCTAAGAGGACGCGACGAAAACCGCAAATTGAAATGGGGAGATATTACTCTTAGATCAGATGAGTGAGGGATGGAATTTTTACAATTCAACGAGAGAGACACCAAAACAAAGAGCGGCGAAAGTGCTTTCAGACACTCCAGTGTGTTTCAGCCAAAACAATTTGTGCCGGAAGTAAATAAAACCGAATGCCCTGTAGAAGCATACAAAATATTTCGCTCGCACAGACCCGAACAAATGTGCCACCCCGACAGCCCCTTCTATCTGTCCGTCAACAATAAACGAAAGTTGAGTAGGACAAAATGGTACAAATGTCAGCCAATGGGTAAGGATTACCTAAATGACATGATGAAAAAAATGGCACTCGAGTTCTCCACGCGGGGGTAGCACCCACCACAATTATGCAGCTAACGGGACATAAAAACGTGGCTTCGCTCAACAACTATGCAATAGCTTCCCTTCAACAACAAGAGGAAATGAGTAACATCCTCAGCCTTGCCAATAATACAGTGTCTCGCGCACCTGCAGCAGAAGGCAGGGCACCTTCTTCACCTTCCCCGTTTTCACAATCATACGCAGACAGATCTGTTCAGGAGCCACCTGCAGCACAAACCACACCGTACATTCCATCTCCAGTGTGTAATTTCCCCACTGTTAACCGTACATCCAGCAGCTACATCGAAAAACATCACAGTGCAAGTCACACAACCGCCGGCGTGTTCCATGGTGCGACGTTCAACAATTGTATGCTGAATATCAACTTGTGCCCTCCCGCTCTACCCTCTGATAACAGCTTAGGGCCTGAAATCTGAACAGTCATGGTGATTCCCATCGAGCGAATACCAGCCATATGTAATAGATTGTAATTTGAAGTTTAACTGTTTGCTGGTGAAAATCACACACTTTACCGTACATATGGTGTTGCCTCGCAATGTTGCTGTTCGGGCATACTTTTCAGTTAAATTGAAACAGTTCATGTTCGGGGCCGCACAGTCCCATGGGTCCAGTGTACATATGTAAATTCACTCACGGTTGTCTCTTTTCTCGTTGACTTTCCTAATTGCGGAAAATATCAGTGTTCATTGATATTCTGCCTAAATATAGAAAAGGGAATATTAAAATTAACATTATTCGAATGTTCCCCAACTTTGAAGTTTGAACTGGATTCTGTCATCTTATTCGACCCAGTTTCAGCACTATATAGTACATTACGTTTATACTGTCCGACATATTTTGGCCCGCCTTCTCTTGCACGCACTGATTCAAAAGTGAATAGCGAGCCAGTCCATTTATATTTCAAGCGAGGCCAGGAAACTAAAATAGTCATTGAGTAAATTATATAGATATCGCGACACTGTTTTTTACCATGGAGTTTCTGTCCCTTTCAAAGAAAATACATCGACTCAACTTCATAGAACGACTGACCATCCATGCGGGAAATTAGCGCTTGTTATCGTACAAATCCAGAGCGTTCTTTTCTGTAAGGCATACATCCAATTGTCATGAGCGATTATATGGCTAGAAAGTGAGAACGTTTTCCACACACCGCCCAACGGCTGACTGAATTTAGCTAAGATGAACGAGACATTGTTGCCGTACCCCATATGATATTCACATAGGCATATGTACGAGAGTACAGTTGCACTTGCACCTTCCTTCCACATTGGTCTGTCCGAACTTGTCTGGAAACTTACTTGATATCGGTAGAGGCCAATCAGCTAATTTTCCACCCTCCAGTCATGCCAGTTTGCGTAACACATCCGGCAAATTCAAAAACACTATTTCGTTCTGACTGATACAGTTTCTTTCAGTGGGGACGATAAGAGTTTATTTTTAGCCAGCTTCGCGTGCGCGGAGTGGTTTAATAGCGTTACATGAGCTGCACCGCCACGCTCACAAAAAGAACCGCGATGAAAGTATACTTCGCAGATAAAACGATATTTTAAGCGACAAATATAGATGATCAGGCAGGTATATGATAAATACATTATCATGACACTGTGTTGCTCCCGCACTTTGTATCAGCTCTCGTTCTCCGATTCTGGATAGCCGTATCGACAGAGCTTGACAAAGTGCGGGAACAACACAGTGTCATGATAATGTGTATGTATCACCTTAGAATCTCTATCCTACTTTTCTGAAAGGTTGGGTTCTCTAATCTGTGGAGATATTACCTAGACATTTCAATCAAACTGTAACTGAGATACTACTCTGATCCACCTAAGTATCTTTGTATGTTTGGACCTTAACTTATTACATCCAGCATTTGCACTGATGAGGAATTTACCTTGTTCAGGGCAACAACAAATGGCAGTTTTGTTCTGTATAGGATACTACAGGCATACAGCATGTTAGACATGAAAGTAACTGGGCTGACACTACGAGCTGTATCCATCACATAAACAACTACAGTCGGAAAAGAGGATGCCTACAAGGAACAAGGGAAAATATGAAAATAATACATACATTCTAATTGAAGTCCTAATTTCCACTCTTGTGCTAGTTTGAAACTAGAGCATAGTCTGAGGGATGCACACATTTGATCAAAATGATCAGTAAGGCTGCTTACAAGATACCCCCCGTAAGGGCATAGATACATGGGGGTGGTTAACGTTTCACGAGTAAGCTGAATGGGATTGTGGCAGTGGAAATCATCAGTAAGCATGCTTACAAGATACCCCCCGGATGCACATTTGATAGGAATTGACGAGTATTTGTAGAGGAATATAAGTATACATGTTATGAGTGGCGGCACAGTATGTAACTAGTTGACAATGAGACCTCGCTCGGTTGGAGTGCGGTTAACGGATTGTCTATGCATGTGTCGTGACGATACTCAGATGAGTTTAATGGATTGTTCAGAAAATTGATGTTAATAATGATTGTTGAGAATGGGGTTATGCAGGCATATTGTGTTTTACCTAACTGTTGTTACCACTAGAACCGTGTAGACTTGAAATGGGCTGTTGCAACAGATAGGCGAATTACTGTCATCTGGATAACCATATTGAAGAGGAAAAGGAAGTAAATGGGAAGTGAAATATTAAACTTACTACCTGTAGACGCATATGCAACATCCTGAGCTAGGTCTCATGGTATGGCAGCTACATACAAAATTTGAGAAGAATCTAATCAGCCGTTGTCAAGTTATGCTCCAGAAATGGAATGTTACGGACCAACTGAGAAAATTCTGCCCATAGGTGGCGCCACCTGTAGACGCACATGCGCCAAACGCAATCCCAAGCAAGGTCTCATGGTAAGGTAGCTACATACCAAATCTGAGAGGAATCCAATTAGCTGTTGTCAAGTTATGCTCCGGAAACGAAATGTTACGGACCGACAAGAAAAAGTTTTGACCCTAGGTGGCGCCACCTGTAGATGCACATGCGCCAAACGCAATCCCAAGCGAGGTCTCATGGTAAGGTAGCTACATACCAAATTTGAGAGGAATCCAAGTAGCGGTTGTCAAGTTATGCTCCGGAAACGAAATGTTACGAACTGACTTGAGAAACTTTTGACCCTAGGTGGCGCCACCTGTAGACGCACATGCGCCAAACGCAATCCCAAGCGAGGTCTCATGGTATGGCAGCTGCATACCAAATTTGAAAGGAATCCAAGTAGCGGTTGTCAAGTTATGCTCCGGAAACGAAATGTTACGGACTGACATGAGAAACTTTTGACCATAGGTGGCGCCACCTGTAGACGCACATGCGCCAAACGCAATCCCAAGCGAGGTCTCATGGTAAGGTAGCTACATACCAAATTTGAGAGGAATCCAAGTAGCGGTTGTCAAGTTATGCTCCGGAAACGAAATGTTACGGAATGACCCTAGGTGGCGCCACCTGTAGACGCACATGCGCCAAACGCAATCCCAAGCAAGGTCTCATGGTATGGTAGCTGCATACCAAATTTGAGAGGAATCCAACTGGCGGTTGTCAAGTTATGCTCCGGAAACGAAATGTTACGGACGGACGTACAGACAGACATCCGTACGGACGGACGTACGGACGGACGGACGGACGGACAAGCTGAAACCAGTATACGCCCCCTACACTACGTGTCGGGGGGTATAATAATATCAACTTGTGCAGTTAAATTTACATAAGCTGGCATAGTCTCACATTATTCAAATAATGTTCAAACAAAAATGGCAGAATTAGTTCAGACAATACAACTTGAGGTACGGTCATTGATTGTGACAATGCAGCTAGAGTTACTGTCCTTGATTGTGACAAATCAGTCAGAGTTATTGCCCTTGATTGTGACAATGCAGCTAGAGTTATCCCCCTTATGGTGACTGCAAAAACAGCAAAGATTTACATTTAACTGAATTTGACAGTTTATGAAGCCATAAAATTTAGGGCAATAAATAGATATTTGATTATATATGTGACAGTTAGTTTTTAATGTGTTGTTTATAATATATGTTTTGTGGCAGAGGTCATAAGTGCACATTTACAAAGTTGAGCAGTATGACTCTGTCGTATTTTAATTGATCAACAGCGTAAGTCTGCGAGTAGGGCACGTGATGCGTATAGAGGTGGCCGATTGGTTAATCGGCCTCGGAGAGTGTGAACCCGGGAAGCGTAGAAGCGTAGTGGCACGGGATTTTCTCTCACTTGCCAATTTGAATCTTACCGGCTAACTCACGGAATACTTTGTCCACTTTATATATACGTGGTTTGTCTGTTTCCAGCCTGATCAAGAACGAAAGGTTAGTGTTCAAATAATTAGATGTATCTATAAATGTATTCTGATTATTTATATAAGTACAGTAGCTATTTTCTCAGCCAGAGAATGGATTTATATATTGTTAAATTGTAGAATTTGCCATAACGTAAATTGATCATTATGAGTGTTCAACTGATTTCTCCGATGTATTGTTTGGGAACTTATTATTGCAAGATTTGATATGTTTTGCCAATAGCTAAGCATACTTATTATATTCCCATGCAGGTGCCCAATATATGTGGTGTAGCTTTGTTGGATATAGGGCGAGTCCCGTTTCCAGTTCACCCCTGTCCCACCGACGGGGTAGGTGTTTATTGTTCATAATGTGTGTTCTATGTATATATCTACATCGAAATTCTATCTAAGCTATATCGCTATATATATGCTGTATTGATAAATATTAATATTGTACGCCACGTTGATTACATCATACGCTAAGACGTCACGTTCATTATATGTTCACCGCCTCTTATTACGTAACGTCCTACATTGTAAATACATATTATCTAGGTTGCTGTGAATATATTTACTAAGCACTGTGGCTATTCAAATTCATATAGCCGTGATAATAGCAGACTTGTATTGCTAAGAGAATATCTATATCTATTTACCATGTCTTTATGTAATTTATTGAATGTGCCATGTATAGTGTTATCGATATTTATGTTGTATTTATTTATTTATTTACTCAGGGTTTCTGCTGCACCTGAATAAAAAGGGAAATCAGAACTCGCAAGTGGTCGTCTGTTAATTCATTGCGGACTTGTGACTGCTACATTTTGGAGCCTCCAGCGAGGTTTTGGCATTTCCCCGGATTGATGTACTTGGGCACTCCACCATACAGGCGTTGGAACATCGAAGGTTTGGGCTTCATTATACGATCCAGCTGTGTGAATAGTGACCAAAGTTTGACGATATACCAGCAGGAAATTTTGGATTTTGTGATACGATCCAGCACTGTGAATATCGACAAAGAAGTTTGAATGAATATCGACAGGGAAGTACCAGTGATTAAACAGTGTGAACCGACTCTGGTCTGTGCGTCTTGCGGAGCTGTGTGGATAGAAGAGGTTGCGACAGTGACCATATTGACTCTTAACCGGTACTGACATTCCAGTTCTCAATAAAACCAAAATAAACTCTATTATCTACATCATTATAGATAGTCACTATTGCATTCATCTAATGAAAACTGTTCACTATCTTTGCTTTCTTACCAGAAATCATATACTTATTTGAAACGCAATCTGCTGTCATCTGAGATCTGACTCTAATAGCAATTATTCATTCCGAGTTTACTTTGAATTGCTATATGATAAATATACAAGTCAAATATTGCATTTCACACATTACTGAAAATTACTGAATTTGTGTTACATTCAAGATTTATCAATTATCTAAAGTCAATTTAACATTTGATTATTTAAACGATAATCTGCGTGTGTATCTTCAGTTACTTTACATTGTGCCAATACCATATATTCGTCAGTTCGTTACATTACGTTGGCATATTCTCTGATGGCTGTTCATAAAATACTGAAGTTGTCAAAATTCTGTTCATAATATACTGAAGTTGTCAAAATTCTATTTCTCTCATTTCAGTTTGATAAACAAACTTCACTTATTTATTTATTTTTCTTGCAAATTTAGATTTAGGCCTACTTCCTTTTATCATTATCAGACATTACCACTACTGGTATATGTGAATGAGGTTACTGTGTTGCATATGTTTGATCAGGCTTGAACCGACACCCATGTTATTAGTATTTTGGTACGTTTAGCATCCCTGACTCACATTCGCAGTTGGTGATTGCAATTGTCCACCTCTAGTAGCTTGTCTCACATTGCATGCCCTTTACTTGTATTTGAGGTAAGTATTTCCCCAGTCCACAAGTCATTTATTTTGGTGAGTATTCCCCCATTCCACGAGACCTTTATCCCGGTAAGTATTTTCCAATTCCACAGGTCATTTATTTCGGTAAGTATTTTCCAATTCCACAGGTCATTTATTTCGGTAAGTATTTTCCCATTCCACAGGTAATTTATTTCGGTAAGTATTTTCTCATTCCACAGGTCCTTCATTTCGAAAAGTATTTCCTTGTTCGACAAAGTCCTTTATTTTGTTAAATATTTCTCCAGTTCACAGGGCCTCTGTTTGGTAAGTATATCCCACTTTCCAAGGCCTATTGTCTATATGCTGGTAAGTATATCCATTTCTCCCTCAACTTAGCTTTGTTTCAGAGTCATAGGTGGTTCAGGTAAGTATATCTGTCTCGCGTAGTTTATTTTCCGGCGCGCCATATTCCTTACAATATGGCGACCTCGTTCACTGAGGAGGAACTGAAACAGATTGGCGACACTCTGCAGCAGATGGGAATAAAGCCTAAAGCGGATACTCCTGGCGATTTCAAGAATTGGATGCGGGATTTCGTTGCAGCACAGGGTGACGAACAGGCCGGGAACGAAACGTCTGCAAGGTTCAAGACTGGTTCTTCTCACTTCCCGAAGATATCAACATTCTCAGGTGTACAGCATGCTTCCAAAGGGGAGACAACTTACGATTTATGGAAATATGAAGTGAAGTGTCTGCTGCAGGACGGTGCATATTCTAAGCCGGTTTTGTCTCAAGCTATGCGACAATCTTTGAGGGGAGAAGCCGGTCGTGTCGTCATGCGCCTTGGGCCAAGGGCGGACATTCGCGAAATCCTAGATAAATTGGATAGTATCTATGGTGTTGTAGAACGCAAAGAATCTCTTCTAGCTAAGTTTTACAGCGCCAGACAGGACGATGATGAAGATGTATCCACGTGGGGATGCAGACTTGAAGACATCCTTGCCAAAGCTCTTGACCGAGGCCAAGTTCAGCTGTCACAGATGAATGAGATGTTGAGGTCTATGTTCTGGACTGGTTTGAAGAAATCGTTGAAGGACGTCTCGGGTCATAAGTTTGATTCCATTACTGATTTCGACCTTCTTAGAGTGTCTCTCCGGCAAATCGAGTTTGAGCAAAATCTCCGGAAACCTACATTTGCATTGAAGAAAGCTGTTGCCAGTTCCAAGATGGCGGCAGCGGAAGTGGATATTGACCCCGGTGTTAAGGAGTTACGTGGAATGGTACACCGATTAACCAATGAAGTCGAAGCCCTCAAGAAGCAGCAATGTAAATCAGCCGAAGCATCTCCCCATCCAGCTAGCTTTCGGCCTCAACCTCGACACTCTGATGGTACATTTCAACAGCTCGCCCCTACGAGTAACTGGCAGACTGACCAATCGCGTTGGCAGTCTAATTCAAGACGAGACTATGGCGGCAGAGGGCGTGGTAGAGGTCAAGGTCGTGGATTTTTGACGTCACAGAACAGTCCAAACACAGAACCAGTCTGCTACAGGTGTCGGCAGCCTGGCCACATCGAGAAAGGTTGTAGAAGGTACATTTATGGAGAGAAAGCTTTAAACTTCAACAAACCTATGGGGAGGGGCAGCCTATAGGTTTCCGTATGCATTGTCCTGAACAGCAGACAGAGGTCAAGGTCGGTCGTGTTCCAGATGGACTAGTTGGAACTGGTAACGATAGTGAAATTTCCATCGAAGGTATTGAGACCAGAGCGCTTTTGGACACTGGAGCGACTATATCAACAGTTTGCGAAACATTTTATAACCAGCATTTGTCGCATTTGCCCATCCAACACCTCGATACAATTCTGAAAATTGAGTGCGCAGACGGACAGCCATTGCCATATCTTGGATACGTGGAGGTGGACATAGATGTTAAAGGACTTCCTGTTGATGCAGAGTTGTTTGCTGCTGGTAGTTCCAGACAGCAATTACGCTCACAGGGTTCCGGTGCTGCTGGGTACCAACGTGTTGACTCACTACATGAAGGCTTGCCAGGATCGCTATGGAGAAAGGTTCTTACAACAAGCAGATATGTATGCGCCATGGTATTTGACCTTCCGTTGTATATGCCTACGTGAGAAAGAGCTACGAAAGAACAACTTCCGGCTAGCCACTGTGAAATGCGCAGAGGAGCGAAATATAGTTATTCCAGCTAACAGTGAAGTTACCATCGCAGGATACATCGATAAACAGCTGCCGTATCATCGAGTTCCTGTTGTTTTACAGCCGTCGAAATGCGCCTCCATTCCAAGTGATTTGGATATATCTCCAGCCGTTCTGACCTACAACTATGGAGAATGTAATCGAATTGACGTTTGTTTATCGAACGTCACTACGCGCACCATGATTGTTTCGCCGAAAGCCGTCCTTTGTGAATTACAACCGGTGACTATAGAAGGTTCTCCTGCGATGGGTAGTCCCAGTGAGACTGACATCCTTCAGAAGATAGAAGTTTCTACCGCCAACCTCTCCAAAGATGAACTTCAGCGCGGACTAGACATGATCATCAGCCATCGAGATGTGTTCTCCAGAGATGATCTTGATCTAGGACGTACAGATGTTGTCGAGCATAAGATTGAGCTGAACAACGACATTCCGTTCAAGCAACGTCATCGTCGGATACCCCCAGCAATGTATGAGGAAGTTAGGAACCATTTGCGTCAATTACTTGCCTGCGGAGTCATACGACCTTCGCACTCACCATGGGCTTCCAACATTGTTCTGGTTCGTAAGAAGGATGGTTCCCTACGCGTTTGTATCGACTACCGTCAGCTAAACAACCGAACAATTAAAGATTCCTACGCGCTCCCGAGAGTCGAAGAACTTCTAGAATGTGTTGCCGGGTCCAAATACTTCACTGTTTTGGATCTGAAAAGCGGTTACCACCAAGTCGAAATTGTTGAAGAGCATAAGCAGCGCACAGCCTTTACCGTTGGACCTCTTGGATTTTACGAGTATAATCGGATGCCATTTGGGTTAGCAAATGCTCCTGCGACATACCAGAGGCTTATGGAAACAGCTCTGGATGACCTCAACTTAAAGATCTGTGTTGTCTATATAGACGATTTACTCATATTCTCCAAGACCTTCGAGGAACACATTGAACGAGTGGAGAAAGTTCTCGAGAGGTTGGACGAATGCGGGATGAAGCTTGCTCCGAAGAAATGTTCATTCTTCAAGGAAAAAGTGCGTTATGTGGGACACATTATTTCCGCAGCTGGGATCGAAGCTGACCCGGAGAAAGTCGAAAAAGTTGTGAACTGGCCTGCTCCCACCACACCGGAGGACGTCCGACGCTTTTTAGGCTTCGCCGGGTACTACCGGAAGTTTATGAAAGATTTTGCGCAGATCGCCAGACCCTTGACAGACCTTATGCCGATTACCCAGACCAAGCGCGGAAAGCGCAACAAAGTAAAAGAAACTAAACCTTGGAAATGGGGTCCGCAGCAGGACGAGGCTTTTGAGCTCCTGAAGAGGATGTTGTCATCTCCGCCGATACTGGGATACGCGGACTATGAAAAACCCTTTGAGTTGCACACGGACGCCAGCGCCAAAGGCCTGGGAGCCGTGTTATATCAAGAACAAGATGGATCCAAACGGGTAATCAGCTATGCCAGTCGCGGACTGACTAAATCAGAGCGGAACTACTCGGCGCACAAGTTGGAATTCCTCGCCCTTAAATGGTCTGTAAGTGAGAAATTCCGGGATTACCTCTACGGCAGCCAGTTTACTGTAAAAACGGACAACAACCCTCTTACCTACGTGTTAACTACAGCGAATTTAGATGCGACAGGGCACAGATGGTTGGCGTCACTTGGTTGCTTCAACTTTGACATTGAGTACCGATCAGGCAAAAGAAACACGGATGCTGATGCTATGTCGAGACTGCCTGGATTAGTTGCAGAGGAAACTGAAGTTGGTTTGGTTACCTCAGACACCGTCAAAACGCTATGCAAAACCACTATGTTGCAGCCGTGGGTGGAGACCCTGTGTTGCTCTGAGGCAGTACTACAGCCTTTTGACGAACCCTCCGACACATCATTGCAAAGCATGACTACAGAGGACTGGCGGCGTGAACAAGCTGGTGATCAGTTCCTGAGTATCTGGATAAAGTTTGTTGGAGACGGCGAGAGACCCAGCCGTGACGACATCCCTGCAGAGTGGGAGCACGGAGCGATTTTGCGTTCATTCGACCGTTTGGAATTGATTGACGGCGTGCTCCACCGGACATCTGATGTCGATGGATCTGTACAGCATCAACTTGTTTTACCAAAGACGTTTGTTGCTAGAGCTATGCGAGGGGTACACAACGAAACTGGTCATCCTGGTCGTGACAGGACGTTGGGCCTGCTAAAGGAGCGATTCTATTGGCCAGGTATGACGAGAGATGCTAACCAATGGATACAAAGATGTGGCAGATGTTTAAAGCGGAAGTGTCACTTGGGTCCGAAAGCACCGTTGGTCAGCATAACTACGTCCCAGCCGCTAGAGTTGGTGTGTACGGATTTCCTTACCCTGGAACGGTCTCAAGGAGGATTTCAGCACATATTGGTGATCACAGACCACTTCACCAGATATGCCCAGGCTATTCCAACACGCAACATGACGGCAAAAACTACTGCTGAAGCTCTTTTCAACAACTTCATTGTGCACTACGGCATACCTTTGCGGCTGCATTCAGACCAGGGAGCCAATTTCGAAGGAAATTTGGTGAAGGAGCTTTGTTCCATCCTAGGAGTGCAGAAATCACGGACAACACCATACCATCCTATGGGCAACGGCATGTGTGAACGTTTTAATCGTACTCTCTTAGATATGCTTGGAACTCTTCAACCGGAAATGAAGCGGAACTGGAAAGCATATGTGTCGCCCCTGGTACATGCATATAATTGTACGCGGCACGAAAGCACAGGGCAGTCTCCATTTTTCCTGATGTTTGGCAGGGCACCACGACTTCCAATTGATATAGCTTTTGGTTTGAATGCTGGACGTGCTCCAGCGACGCTCATCAAATACGTAGAGGATCTTCGGTGTAGATTGAAAAGATCCTATGAGATGGCTGCGAAAGCGTCCAGCAAAGCGCAGAAGTCCCAGAAAGCAGAGTATGATAAGAAGTCTCGAGGTGTTATATTGCAAGTTGGAGACCGGGTCCTTGTCAAAGTTGTAGCCTTCGAAGGGAAACACAAGATCTCGGATCGCTGGGAAGATGATGCGTATATAGTTCTACGTCAGCCAAGTTCGAACATTCCCGTTTATGAGGTACAGAGGGAGGATGGCGTGGGACGGAAACGAATGCTACACAGAAATCTTCTTCTGCCGGTAGGCATTATTACGGAAGACCCACAGTCTTGCACGGAACGCGTCAAGTCTGGCAAAGAGAGTAAAAGGGCCGGCCCGAGGACTCGTTCGCGGACAGTGGATACTGAAGAGAGTAGCGACGAGTCGGAATCTGATACTGTCAACGGTGTTTCGTCGGCATCCTGCGGATCGGATGCAGAGGAGAACACAGATGTTGAGAGTGGTGTTATAGGGCCAGAAGAAGCATCTTCTCGGTTAGATGAGGGCGTTGCTCGTGGTGTGGAAACAGAAGGCGGTGATCGCGAGTCGACATCGCAGGCGTCTGATATTTCGGAGAATGGAGCTGCAGTCGCTCCGGAGACGGAATCCGAAACAGAGGCCTTAGAGCGCCCAACACCAGCACCGAGAAGGTCGACGCGCGTAACAACTCCGCCTACCTGGATGCGATCTGGAGAATTCGTTATGTCTCAAGGTGATCATGACTCAGATTGGATGGCCAGAGTAAATGTTCTACGCTCATTGGCAGATTCGGACATATCCAAGGAAGTCAGAGACGAGGTATGCAGGACCATGCTGTTCATCTTGAGAACTAGTCCCCATGATGGTTGCAAATGACGTGGACGTCATTTCTCCATGGGGGGTAGTGTGTGACAGTTAGTTTTTAATGTGTTGTTTATAATATATGTTTTGTGGCAGAGGTCATAAGTGCACATTTACAAAGTTGAGCAGTATGACTCTGTCGTATTTTAATTGATCAACAGCGTAAGTCTGCGAGTAGGGCACGTGATGCGTATAGAGGTGGCCGATTGGTTAATCGGCCTCGGAGAGTGTGAACCCGGGAAGCGTAGAAGCGTAGTGGCACGGGATTTTCTCTCACTTGCCAATTTGAATCTTACCGGCTAACTCACGGAATACTTTGTCCACTTTATATATACGTGGTTTGTCTGTTTCCAGCCTGATCAAGAACGAAAGGTTAGTGTTCAAATAATTAGATGTATCTATAAATGTATTCTGATTATTTATATAAGTACAGTAGCTATTTTCTCAGCCAGAGAATGGATTTATATATTGTTAAATTGTAGAATTTGCCATAACGTAAATTGATCATTATGAGTGTTCAACTGATTTCTCCGATGTATTGTTTGGGAACTTATTATTGCAAGATTTGATATGTTTTGCCAATAGCTAAGCATACTTATTATATTCCCATGCAGGTGCCCAATATATGTGGTGTAGCTTTGTTGGATATAGGGCGAGTCCCGTTTCCAGTTCACCCCTGTCCCACCGACGGGGTAGGTGTTTATTGTTCATAATGTGTGTTCTATGTATATATCTACATCGAAATTCTATCTAAGCTATATCGCTATATATATGCTGTATTGATAAATATTAATATTGTACGCCACGTTGATTACATCATACGCTAAGACGTCACGTTCATTATATGTTCACCGCCTCTTATTACGTAACGTCCTACATTGTAAATACATATTATCTAGGTTGCTGTGAATATATTTACTAAGCACTGTGGCTATTCAAATTCATATAGCCGTGATAATAGCAGACTTGTATTGCTAAGAGAATATCTATATCTATTTACCATGTCTTTATGTAATTTATTGAATGTGCCATGTATAGTGTTATCGATATTTATGTTGTATTTATTTATTTATTTACTCAGGGTTTCTGCTGCACCTGAATAAAAAGGGAAATCAGAACTCGCAAGTGGTCGTCTGTTAACTTCATTGCGGACTTGTGACTGCTACATATATAAAATCAGCAGATTCAATGGTTAATACTCACCAGGGCCTCTGTAATAATTGAGCCTGATGCTGACCATGTAAATACCTCAATCTGACCAGGTGTGTCCAATATCACATACCTGTGGATAAGCAGTTAATAAGTATGAAGCATAGAAGAATTTATAGAAACTGCTATCAGCATTGTACTTCAGAGTTCTATAGATATCGTTAAGGGTCCATATAAGTCTTTGAGTAGCAGACCAAAGCAGGAGGGCTCAGACTGGCATAGTAAAGAATGTTAAACCCTATTCACTCACCCCTAATAAAAAACACTACAAAATTTGTTCCCTGTAAATCTTCAAACAGTGTCTCTTTTATATGAGTAGAGTTCAATGTATAAATATACATAAAAGTTTGATGGGTTGCTATCAGGTTTTTTGATGCACTGTTAGACAAGGAAAATGGGCAAAGGCAGGCACTTTGAATACTACAAGTACAGTGTCCGATACAGACCTGAATTCGTACCAATTACCAGTACCCACCTTAGAAAAAACCCCACAGAAAACCTGGCTTTTCCGTGTTTTTGAAGTGTATTACTTGACCATTGTATCTTATATATTTTTGTCTACCTGCTTACTTTAATTTGAACATAAACAACTTACTTGCTTTCTTGAGCTCTCTTTTCTACAAACTTCATAACCTGTTGAGGTAAGGAAATGAAATCAAACTGTTAGTAGTTGTGAATGCCCTGGTTATATTCAAATATCATTCATAATAAGGTCATGTGAATATCACTCATAATGAGGTAATGTGAATATCACTCATAATGAGATCATGTGAATATCACTCATGAGGTAATGTGAATATCACTCATAATGAGGTAATGTGAATATCACTCATAATGAGGTAATGTGAACATCTGAAACAAGGCTCATAGATCGTGTTAGTTGGGTACATATGTAAAGTACACTATTATCATCCGTTCAAAATGAAGAATAGCATCTAAACCTACTTGGTCAAATCTGGTAGCAAAGAGATTCAATGATGTGACAATACCTCCATTTGGCCCAAGTGAATATCTGATGTTAAGTCAAGGTTAAGTTCCATTTTAGAGCTGCACCATGAGTTTAAACCTAGCATACAATGGAGGAGCCGTCTCTCCAGGTATGAAAGCAAACCAAGATGAGTCAAGCGAGACATATAACAGACTGTTACTTATTCAGTACTAAAACGGGTGACATTTCGCTTCCTGGATTTACCGCATACCCATTTCTCCCTCGGACACTGAAGAGCGGTATGCAGGGGAGAAGAGCAGGAACTATCAAACACAAACCAGATGACGTCATAGTTCTTCTAGGTAAAACAAGCGCATGTGCGAAGCGTATGCGAAGAATTAATAGACTTTAAACACAGTCTCTTGTAGAGTGATTCGGTGGCCAAGTGGGTTAGAGAGGTCGGTTGTCGGCACGAGGGTCGTGTGTTCACCCCCCACTCAGGACAGTCTGTAGTAGCAGTTGGTTAGCTGAAAATGGAGTGCTATCACATAGCTCGTCTCTAGACAGGGTTTAGAGAGATAATCCTAAGAATTCCAAATGTGTTACCAGTATTAAAATAAGGAACAATAATCTTGAAGGATCAGTTGAAACATGTTGATACAACAAATGAAACTAATTATGCCGAAGGAAAGGATACTGCTTCATAACTTCCTTATACTTAACAGTGTCCCGAATATCTGAGGAACAAAATAAATGGAAAACAACATTTTAAGCAGTCTGAATTAGAACTGACCTGTTACGTCCATGAAGAATCAACTACCATAACCATCAATTTGGTGGCCTTATAAAAGTCACAGAACATTTTTAATTTACTGTTATATATTCATCAGTAATTTGATTTGATGCATTTAACAGTGATTGAGTATTATTTAACATTACTTTCAACAATCTTTCAGTCATATCAAGACAATTGGGTTCTATAACTATTCACATGGGAACCCCACGTGTACGGTCCTATTCCTTTTTACACCCAGGACCCCATGGATGCCCCATTTCATCATCTCTTATGACAAGCTGACTGGGGAACCGAGGCCCATATATTCTTACCATGACCTGCCGCACAAGGACACCCCAGGTCAATCTCTGCGAGCCCCACAGGGCTGCATTTAACAGTGAAGTAATCATGGAAATACAGATGAAAATATATGTCATAGTGTTCTGTATGATAGACTACATGAAAAATGGTGTACAATGAGCTGGTTAATCTGTATATATATAGTAGTTTTTAAAGTCAACATGTCTGAAACTAGAAAAAAAACCCCAACAATTTAAATCAAAATAATCTTCGCCCCAATAGAAGCATTTCTGGTCATTTGATACACAACACGCAACAGCCCCTTTATTTATTTACATGATATAGGGAGTTCGGTCAGTTATGTGCATGATGTGACAGAAACAGGTGTTTAAAGGTGACCTGAAAAGCTTTTAATTTTATCTAAAATGTTGCTTATATACATCTTGTCTAGTGTGACATAACTTTTATACATTTTTGGGGCAAATATATTTTGCAAAATTGTACTAATAACAATATTTAAGTTATCCTGCTATAAATCCGTCTTGAAAACTTGCATCGCTTGTCTCTCTTGGTTTGTATTACGTTATGACGTTATAGCGGTCTCCTTCGTTCAAGTTATTTAAATGTGACTTCATGCTACGTCGGATGAATGAGCGAGGACCACTATAACGTCATGACGTTCCAAAAACAATGGAAGGCAAGCGATGACGTTCTGGCTCTCGTTTTGTGGTTTTGACTTCTCATATACCCAAAATAAACAATAACCCACAGAACTATTACCACACATATTTGTAACAACTATAGAAGTTCTTGTTTTATGACATTTTAACAGAACATTGGAAATCTTTTCAGTTCACCTTTAACTGGTATATGGGCTAAATAGGCTAAGGCTATGCAGGGCCTGATCCAGGCCATTTTTGAACCCATTGTAACGGGTTTGTGCGCCATGAATTTGGGTGCCCAAATGAAAAAAGAATTTGTTTTTAGCAAATTCCCTCTCTGAACAGGCTGAAACCTATACTGATGCAAGTAATAATCCTCGTCACAAACAGGTCGATCAAGGGGGTCTCCCAGATGCTGCTGATACGATGGAAGACCTCCGGTTGAAGCTGCCATTCGGTCTGCAGAACAGTGTCGGGATGAGAAAGGTGATCTGCTAGAACATTGAGCCGACCCGGAACATGGCGAGCTGTGAGATGGCAGTGATGTTGTAGAGCCCAGTCGAAAAGGGTCCAAACCAGACGAAATGTTGAGTAGGATCGGATGGTACCCATCTTATTGATGTGAGCAATGACGATCGAGTTATCCGTTGCGATGAGAAGGGACAAATTCACCAGAAGAGAGCTCCAATGCTGGACTGCTAATATGACTGCTTTCATCTCCAGAAGGTTGATATGAAGTCTGGCATCCGACGTCGACCATCTGTCGGACACCTGTAAGTCGTCTAGATGGGCTCCCCAACCAGTCTCGGAAGCATCAGTGTAGAGATGGTAAACTGGAGCCAGTGATAGGAAGTGATGTGACTGCCACCAAATCAGATGTGGATGTAGAGACGTCAACACCGGAACTTGATGATTGAGGAATGACGACTGAAGCCAGGTAAGGCTGAAGATGGTACTGCAGAGGTCGAACTTGAAGGCGGCTGTAGTGAGTGAGGTCCTGGGTAGATGTGAGAAGACCTAGAAGACTCCGCCAGAAATGAAGGGGCTGTGAGGGTGAAGACAAGAACTTTAGTACCCACATTTGAAGCTTGGTCCACCAGTCTTCCGGAGGTCGAACCAGTTTAAGGACAGTGTCGAAGACTGCCCCGATGTAGCGACGAAGATGAGCCGGAACCAACTCTGACTTCTGAGGGCGAGGAATGAACCCGAGATGTCGAAGGATGATCAAGGTGAAGCGGATCTGAGCGTTGAGGAGACTTGTCCGCCGCCCAAACGAGGATGTCGTCTATGTATACCTCGATGTGAATGCCCCGAAGCTGAAGGAAAGACATAACAGTTGAGGTGATGTGGGTGAAGAGCCATGGGGCAATGTTGAGTCCGAACGAGAGCACCTGCCACTCGAATCATCGATCGGCGATGGTAAAGCATAGGAAACGACGATGACGAGGATGAATGGGTATGAGATATGCGTCCTGCAGATCAATGAAGGCCAGCCAATCCCGGTGATGTACACGGGCCCGGATCGATGAAACCGACGTCATCTTGAAATGAGGCGCGGGTGCCAGATGAAGCTTGTTGAGCCGACTCAGATCTATGATCATGCGCTTTTGGTTGGAATCCTTCTTCGGACGAAGGAAGACATGACTGTAGAAACAGACGCTGTCCTCGGACCGAGGCAGCTCTCTGACCGCACCCTTGGCGATGAGCATGGTGACAGAAGAAAGAAACGTCTGAACATGGCTTAAGGGAACTGGCAGGCGAGATGGACGAGGCCAGGAGATGAAGCTGGGTCTGGAAGTCGAAGAGGAATCCATTTCTTAATGTCTCTAGAATCCAGGAGTCGTCTGTAATAAGCTGCCAATTCTCCAAGAAGTGCTGCAAAATAGCCACAGACGACAGGATGATTGCACTGATGGAAGGCAGGTAGATGAAAGTCTATGACATGATGATGGGAGATGGAAAGTAGACAGTCACTTGTTGGAGGCTCCTCTACCACTACCGGCCACGGGAACGTGAAGATTTGTCACGGGAATGAGAACTATCAGGGGGATGTCCTGGCGCTGTGTGGTCTTATGATTTGGAACCTGGGCCTTCCTCTGGCCAAGCGAAGATGAGGCATTAGCTGGACGCCGAGTCGCTGCAGAAAGGAGTCTAGACGTCCTCTCATCGCGAATACCAGGCATGACAAGACTGAATAGCATTGTTAAACACGAACTTAGAAGACAACGGCTGGTGCATCAGTTGGGTTCTAGCTGAAACCGGAACCTCGTTCTTGGAGTTGGACAGAAAAGCTTTGAGCCGAGACTGGACGAGAGAAGCATTTATAGGCGTCGGCTTTGATGACATGACAGACTTGTTCAGTGAGTAAAGAAAACCCTGAAGGTAGGTGTGGTGATCGGGAGACAGAAGAATCGATCCATCAGGCCGACGAATGGCAGGATCGAACACCAGATGAGCTGAGGCAGTCAAGAACCAGTCGGTGTACGACGTAATCCGCTGAATGGCAAGAAACATCTCCTGAAGACACTCCACTTCCTTGGAGGATAGGCTAAGGGAGCGCGGCTTGGAAGACTTCAATACTTGATCCAAATCATGGTCCAGTATAGGAGGCTTGACAGGGAGAATACCATCGTGAAGATTGTAAAACCTGAATGAAGGTTTCTTAAACTTGTCATCATCCTCGAGCTGACGGTCGAGAGTAAAAAGCATGGACGCCCATTCCGGAGACGGAGCAAGGAAGTTGGAGCTGGCGTCGGCGAAGGAGCGGACGAAATGACAGAAGTAGCCGCTGATACCTGCTGGCATCTCGAACGAGTAGAAGTCGAAACAGTACTTGTAGGCTCGGGCATGTCAGGAACGAGA
Organism: Hanleya hanleyi; assembly: GCA_036873755.1. NCBI lineage: Eukaryota > Metazoa > Mollusca > Polyplacophora > Lepidopleurida > Hanleyidae > Hanleya > Hanleya hanleyi. Next base: position 96,747 of record JAVTVY010041065.1, read on the forward strand.
GCAAACAAAGCAGCCATCTTATCCTCAAACAATAACGCATCCTTGTCTAAAGAGCTGACATCCGGAGATGATGACTTCCGAATAGAGACAGAAGATGTAGAAGACGAGCGACGATGAGATAAATGATCGTCGTGGTCCTGAGGAGAAGACATAGAAGCAATAGGCAAGGACTGGTCCGCAACAGCCGATGTAGCAGGCATGGAACTCGAAGCGTTGACAGACAACAGACGATCAAGTGGATGACACCGTCTGGGAAGAGGACGAGATCGAGAACGGTGTCGTGGCATCCGAGGATGGCGAAATGGCGACCGGGAATGGCGCAGAAGTGACGGAGAACGACGTAATAATATCCTTATTAACATCAAGAGGCAAGAAATCGACCGCTTGACTCCCCGAAGCCGAATGATGAAGTAAAGCCGCAGCCCAAAGTGTCGCTGATTTAGACGAAACAGTCGTAGAAGCAGAACGGGATTTAGAAGCCAAAGTCCGAAGTGCAGATCTGGAGCAAGAAGCAAACGGCCAAGGCTGAGTGCTAGAAGCAGCAGACCTAGACTTCTTAGAGGCTGTAGTCCTTTGTGCCGGAATGGAGAAAGTTTCAAGGTCCGTTATTGATCGAAAAGAAATCTTTTGTCCAGAGCCGATAAAAAAAGAACGATCCACGACTGAGTCTTTTGTTGACCCAGTAGTGGTGGATGATTGCTTAACTCCAGATTTGATCTTTGTCCCCGAGCCGTCAGACTAGACACTGATGTCATGTTGACCTCGAATAGGTTTGTCTTTGTATGCCAAGGGTAGAGAGTCCTGCTTGACTGTACCGCTTGGGGGAATTCTAGTAGACATGCTTTTCAATGGCGAGCCAGGAAGATCTTCGTTGAACTTGAGATTGCCAACAAGAGCCAACTCTGATAGTCTTCTCTCGTCCACAGATAGACTGGAATCCGTCAACGTCTGCAGAAGATACGCACATCTCACCTGGGTGTAATTTGCCAGGCATTATCGTCCCAATTCAAACATTCCAAACAGGCGACCTGCCGGTAGCATAGATGTCCTTTGCACGAGAAACAGGTCGAATGAGAATCCAAAATAGACCAAGAATGCCAACAGGAACGGCAACGTCTGGAATTTTGAGGGTATGTTTCAGGGAATGAAATACATATTGATTTGTTGGACATGTCAGGCAAAAAAACCGCTTCATCTGAGTTTTATTCCCCGAATTCATGTGCAACTTTCAACGGAAGTCAACTCGCCATGCTTGATGTTGTTGTTGTTGGGAATGGAATGTTGAAAGGGCATTCCTCGTGACATTCCTTGTGACCTACATTTTGACTGGTCTGAATTATCGACGTCATCCTTCTGCATTTACCATGTGTCTATGAGCACTTTACATCTCGGCTGTTGTTTGTCAGGCAGTTGAAAGTATTTATAGGTCGTCAGGTGAAGCGGGTCGGTCACACGGAATGAGGTGTACATTGAAGGGAAACCTCGTGTTCGGTCAACAAAATGGCGGGCCTGTAAAACTTCGACTTTACGTAAAAAAAAGTCTGCGACCAAGGGGAATTAGAAAGATCGGAAATACTGCCCAATAGTACAGACAAAGCCCCAAAAGCTCTGTCTGCATCACCGCCATCTAGTGTGGCAGTGACATGAAATTTTAAGGATGATTTTAAGAAAAATCGACCAAGGTATGATTACAGACACCAAAAGTAAATGGCAAAGGTCGTTCGAGAAATTAATTTGTGACTGGTTCAGCAAATCTCAGAAATAGTTCAATGAAGTAAAACAACATCAGTTTGTCTGACAATAACTTTTGTCCTGACAAAGATGAAAATGTCTGGCAACTTTTTTGACCAGCAAGACAAATGTCCTGCTGATGATTTTGAATATTTCTACCCCTGTGTTTGAACAGACATAGCTAATATACATCTGCTAGTAGTAAACTTCAGAAAATAACCCTAGGTTACATCCAAAACTAGATCTAACAGGAACTCCTTTCAAACGCGTGTACACACAGCAACTTGCAGAAGGAAAAGAGGATGAATTCAAGAGGCACATGCGCAGAGTAAACCAGCTGAAGCTCCAGTGGGTGAGAACTTTTATTCTGCAAATGGATCTCCAAAGGAGGAAATAGGGCAGAGCAATAGCAGGTGTAGATTTGAGCAATGAATATTAAGTTGTATTTAGACCATTTAAATACTCCCACAGCTTCCATGGGCTTCGACAGTCCCACATCGTGGCCTATTTCACTACAACTTATCACACTCTGCACCAGGTAAGAGTGCCCAAACTAAAAGTCTAGATCAGGCCCTGCTATGACATGATTGTCTTGATATCAGTCCAAGTATCAGCCCTCAGCCTGTACCATACATGATATGATACATGTATGATATAAGCAACATGGACCGATACCTGGGCCTATATCAAAACAACCATGTCATAATCTATATGTATTCTGATTCTAAAGTAGGACTACATGTAATGAAGTCTAAATGTAATACATATAATCATGATAACAGTCACACATATGTTTTTATCTCACCTATGTTAGTAGGATACGGCACCTCATATACAGCTGGATCCAGATTTATCACATATGGGGGACATTTCTTGGCATGAAGATGGGCCGTAATTCTCTGTGTTAAAAGAGAGAGGAGTATTCATGTTCAGGAGTATTTTTGATCATGGTGCCAGTGCTGGAAACTCAGCCCGGAAGCTTTTGAAAGTGGGGGTACCATAATTGATATATAAATTCGGTGACACTGGCTGCAGGCCGACTATGCATGGTTATCATTGAAAACACTGAGATTGGCCAGGGTAGTATAGACATTACTAGAATGATAGGGCCGTAAAATGCATCCTCACATTATCCCCTCTCACTCGTCCACTAAACTCGAGCAAGCTGCTCATGAATGGATTATGATCTGCTTTTCATTTATATTTCCTGCAATCTGTTGATCTCACTCATTATCATTTTCAGAACTGGACTGGCCTGTTTACATGGCTATACCCACTAAAAAACTCATCATCCTCATGCTCATCAGATATCTACACCCATGTGCTCAGCAAATTTGCCCAATATTTTTTCCTACTTGCCACTAGGGCATAATAATACCACAGTCAGTAGTCAGCTTTTGAGGCAGGGTTCCTGCCCAAGCGCATACTACAAGTGATATTATAAAATATTATAGCCGTATATGAGTAAGCATATGAAAAGTAGTTTGTGCAGGTGCAAACACTGAAGGAATTGTTCAGTGAAATTTAAAATGAACCATGTGTGTGCGGGTACAACACGTTTTCTCATAAGCCATAGTCACGTTGAACAGGGCAGGGACATTTGGAGAGAGCCTGTGAAAAAGAGCATGCACTGTGGGAGGGAGGGAATTTGGCTTAATGTCACACTCAAGTTTGTTTCACTCATATGGTGACAGTCAGTTTGGTTGGTGGAGGAAGCCGGAGTACCCAGAGAGAACCACCAGCCTTCGGCAAGTAACTGACAAACTTTCACACATGGACTAGCTGGGCTCGAACCTGTGCCGGTTAAGTGGTGTGAGGCTAGCGGTCACCAGCGAAGCGCCTTAGACCACTCAGCCACCGAGGGCCCCGCATGCATGTACTGTGGGAAAGTTGCACAAGTGTATATATGATCAGAAGAGAAAGTTCCAAGAGTGCGACATTGATTCACTCTGAGTTTATGAATAACAGATAAGATACGGCCTCCCTCGTCACATTTTTATTTTTCAAAATGGATGGGTGGGTTTAGGAGTTTGTGGGATATAACATATGCAAAAAATCACAGCCCTGAATGCCATTCACTGTTGAGTCAATGGCTGATGAACTTGTAGCTACGAAATTTAACCTTCTACCACGCGTCAAGTGTGGCTATGAGTAAACCTAACATCTGTAGTCAGTCAGTCAGCTGTACACAGACGACATTGCACTCAGGTGAGGAATGAGACAAAAAAAAAATTTTATATGAATCTTTGTCAAAATGCTTGTGTTGACCTGTAAGTATGGGTATTTGTGTTTTGAATATTCTGGGGCCCTCTATAAGTGCTAGGTGTGAGTTACTTGCCATCACGGATGGTTGCGCACAAGACAATAGTACACGGGTTGTAAAGAAGCCTTAGCAGTGATATTTTACACCCCTGTCCATTTACCTCTGGGATTAGCCCTTGTTGACGTGATGAGGTGATGCTCACACCATTGGGTCGGAGAAACCAAGCTATAGCACACGTCAAACAGCAAAATTATGTTCGGAAAGTGTTCGTGTTTTCGGAAAGAAATTTGTTTCATATTTTGATTCTGCTAAAGAATTAATTATTCTATTTTTCAAGGAATCTTGACCACCATTATTAATTCGCCTAGGAATTCTTGGGCTTGGTCTACTGATATTAAGAGAAGCTGAGGAGCGCCTCTTCCTTGCCCTCCTAACAGCTGACATGTTGTTTGCCAGTGGACGAATTTCTTTCCGAACACGTGCGCGGTTTATATTTTGGGTAATCCTCGTGCGTGCTAAATGCTGACAGGCACATGCGCAAAGTAAAGGAAAGAAAGATGGCGTGAAGCGAGCAGGAAGGATATTTTCATATGTGCCGAGAAACAACGACAATCCCCGAGTCACTTTTTGTTTCTTTTTTTTACCCTGTGCTTTCGTGAGCAGATTGTGTGTTTATATGGATAAGTTGATGGAATAAGGTACGGTACGTATTTATTCATGTATTTGGGTCAAATTTCATGAGTTGAATTTTGCTGTTTGCTGTGCGCTATAGCTTGGTTTCTCCGACCCAATGGCGTGAGCATCACCTGGTCATGTCAACAAGGGCTACTCTGGCATGAACTGTCAGTGTCATGGCGGTTGCTAATTCCGACCTAGTCAAGTACTAAGACTCTGATCTGTTAATCAGAGTCATGACGCCGTATCTCCCACGTGTCAGCGAGGTGGATAAACAACGTCGGAAACAGACCAGAAAATTACATTCACTCGTCCCCAAGTCCCCACTATCGTAACATATGGTCCTAACAGTTTAAAATGCCACCAATAATATTAGTTACAAACACTTACTTGCACTCAAAATGCGGCACAGAACGAAATGGATCGTGAGAGAAAAACAAAGCTGCCATGTCAGCTTCTGGTCTTCTCGAACTCGCTGACAAGGTACGAGATTCTTACACACGATTAAAAAATTTGACCCCTTTAAATTTCGCCCGTGGGACTAAATATAGAATCTCCTGCAGGCCCACACGTGTGCAAATATATTCCATGCTGACAAAACGGTAGACACTATCAGACTGTAGTTGAAGGGAACTTGAAATTATTTTTTCAAATAAATAGAGCATGGAATATTGCACACGTGTGGGCCTGCAGGAGATTCTATATTTAGTCCCACGGGCGAAATTTAAAGGGGTCAAATTTTGGAATCGTGTGTAAGAAACTCGTATCTTGTCAGCGAGTTCCAGAAGACAAGAAGCTGACATGGCAGCTTTGTTATTCTCTCCCGATCCATTTCGTTCTGTGCCGCATTTCGAGTGCAAGTAAGCGTTTGTAACTAATAATATTGGTGGCATTTTAAACCGTTAGGACCATATGTTACGATAGTGGGGATTTGGGGCGAGTGAATATAATTTTCTGGTCTGTTTCCGACGTTGTTTATCCACCTCGTTGACACATGGGAGATCCCGCGTCATGACTGATTAACAGATCAGAGTCTTGGTACTTGACTAATTCCGACCTGGCTTATCGACGTGCTAGAAGGAAGACATATAGGCGCGAAACCTGTCAGCATTCTCATCTCTGTTGATCAGGTTAGAGCAAGATGCCCATTTTAGCTGTAATTGCTCATTTTCGCTATTATAGGCCATTTTAGCAATAGAGCGATAGCTAAATTGGGCAATAGCCTTATGTGAAAGTGCAAACATGTCCTGAGAAAAGTTTGCCAGGTGCTCTCGGTCTTCGGATCGGCACTGAGCCGTAACATAATGAATTGATCTATGCAACATACCACTCTGTAACCCTCAAGCTTAACGTAATTTAACCGACTAAGCATTTGAATTTAGGTCTCCGACGAAAGTTTGGATTTTAATCGGCATAAAATGCAACAAAACGACAGAATCTTACCACATACTTCGCAGACACCATCCACTTCTCTCTCCTCCATGCCATGATGCCGGAAACTCCAGCATCAGCGCCCTCTTCTGGTCACAGAACTGCTTAATCAGTTGCCTCCCTGTTAAATCGCCGTCCATCCCTTCTCGGGACCTCCTATTGACCTCCTAATAACAACGACATGTAATTCGACGCGTCAGTAATAAATACTCGTACTATTCCGTATCACAATTTTTGCGGGAAATTCCCTTCACTCCAATTCGTCAATACTGAGTGACGCCGAGTTGTTTTCAACATGTTTTATGGAAATGAAAGGAGCTGGACAGAGAAAATAAATGGCAAGGGAAGTAGGCAAATACGCATTCTATCCAAACGAGTACAAAGCGGTAGGTATTATTGTTATTTATGAGAGCAAATCCACCCGCTGTTACCCAGGTCGGGAGGCGAAAATTTTGCAATAGGAAATTTCGGTTCAACGGCTGAACCCTACATAATCAATATCACAAAATTAAATATATATCATTAACTGAAAAGTTTCAATGATCTAAGTTAGTCCATAACAAACCATGTTTCGCTCTTGTGCCTGCGGTAGAAGGGAAGGGATTTCTGGTTTGGTTGTCTTTATAAAGCAAACCAGTGCACAATAAAGTGTACCCACTGCTTGCGCGGCAATCCCGTGTATTAAGATGCAAATATTCTGCACGAGTGTCTTGTGTTACGCAAGGAATTTGTGCAAACTTTGATTTTGGCATTGGGCCTGGGCCAACTTTTTCTGATGGACAATTTCTCTGTCATCAATTATTTGCATTTATTGTTCTTCCCCACTCTTGCGCCCATCCGTGTAACTGTTATAGATAGATTTTGTTGCTATTCTCTGAACTGCATAAACGCAATCAGTTATGTGCAGTCCTTCATGTAACTTCAACTAGAATGCACTGCTTCATGTTGGTATGTGTGCAAATATATTAGCCGACAAGTAACAGCAAATGAAATAATTGTATATCCTAGGAAATCTGCATACATATGTTTTGCAGGGATTTCATGTCGTCGTGCGAAATATAGGATTCTTCTTGCAGCATGTAATTGTTTTTTTTCTATAAAACATGTTGAAAACAACTCGGCATCACTCAGTATTGACGAATTGGAGTGAAGCGATTTTCCCGCAAAAATTGTGATACGGAATAGTACGAGTATTTATTACTGACGCGTCGAATTACATGTCGTTGTTATTAGCGGGCTTAGCCGGTAAATTTTAGTCAATAGGAGGTCCCGAGAAGGGATGGACGGCGATTTAACAGGGAGGCAACTGATTAAGCAGTTGCTGTGACCAGAAGAGGGCGCTGATGCTGGAGTTTCCGGCATCATGGCATGGAGGAGAGAGAAGCGGATCGTGTCTGCGAAGTACGTGGTAAGATTCTGTCGTTTTGTTGCATTTTATGCCGATTAAAATCCAGACTTTCGTCGGAGACCTAAATTCAAATGCTTAGTCGGTTAAATTACGTTAAGCTTGAGGGTTACAGAGTGGTATGTTGCATAGATCAATTCATTATGTTACGGCTCAGTGCCGATCTGAAGACCGAGAGCACATGGCAAACTTTTCTCAGGATGCACTTTCACATAAGGCTATTGCCCAATTTAGCTATCGCTCTATTGCTAAAATGGCCTATAATTAGGATTGTGAAGACTGTGTCTGGGAGCCGATTCTTGCGCAGCCTAATAAATTGCACTTCCTAATAAATCAGGAAGTGTTACGTCAGCGATCCGATGACCAATGATCTGACCTTTGACAAAACCTGTTTGACCAGGTGCACCGGGTCCACGAGGTCTCCGAACAACACAAATGAATGGAACGAGCTGAAAAATCTGGCACCATTAGCCTTCAACCAAAACGCAAAGGAAACGCAATCATATTTTTCGTCAAAGGGCTTTCGAGCGCCCTGAATTGAGCAATATCATCAGGACTGATATTAAATCGATGAACAACTGTACAAATCTTTCTTTCTAAAAGCCTGTAAATCGTCTGTAATCCTTGAAACATTTTATAGACCCGCTCTTCCACTTTCCCGCGAAAGAAAACAGTGAGGCGCTCGACGGGTGGGACTCGCCTGTGTTACACAGTATGCGGAGTCAACACACAGAATATAATTTTCTTACGTCAGCTACCCGACCCTCCAATTGTTTTCACCTGAACAGGTAGCAGAGTTATTTCTCTTGCTTTGAAGTTCTCTTTGAACACGTAACTTCCGTTTTACACTTTTGATGGCGATTTCACGTTTTAAGCTCTGTGAATGTGGACCCTCTTTTACCAGTTGTGATCATTTGGCTTGTTGTACACTTGAATGGTAAATGTTATCATGCTCTCCTGGTTTCCCTGTTTACGTGAGTACCTTTATTTATTTGTTATGACCAAAAAAAAAATTCAACTTCTCATCCCTACTATAATAGCGAAAATGAGCAATTATAGCTAAAATGGGCATCTTGCTCTAACCTGTTGATTCATGTGTATGAGTCATTGCGGCCCCCACTCGACAGATGGTAGCTGGTTAATTTCGGTGGCTAGTACTAAGCCTGGGGGATACATCCGATAGGCCTACTGTGAACCCGAGATTGAGACTGGCTAAATTATCATGCGGATTAGATGTCAGACAGAGAAGACGGGGGGGGGGGGAGCAAAATCAACCTGCACAAAGGTTGTTTTTCCAGATCCAGCCATCCCTAGGACGATGACACAGACAGGCTTTTGGTTTCCACGATCCACCGTCTCTGTTTCATCACTGATCTTCCTATTTTCATCCGCAGAACAACTCCCTGCTGCCCCTGCCATGCTGCCTGTCTTTGTACTTTTGTTTCCAGCCACAGCTTCGTATCAGGTTTAGGCACTACATACAACGTAAATCCGATGCCTTGCATCCGCGTATTATTACATTCATATTGCACAAATATTGTTTTAATTTTTCGTCGTAAACAAAAAGCATGATTTGTGTATTTAAAATGTTCGAAACAGTGGACAGGTGCTTGCTGCATTCTCTCAACGCAATTCCCCAGGTCTTGACACGATTGTGTTCTTCGTACCGCATTGGGCGACAATTTCACCTCCCACACAAGAGAGCTCGCCACATACGCATTCCATTCCATTCCGCAGAGGCTAGATCGATTTGTGGTCCAAAATGAGGGCGGGAGTAGCATATATAAACTTCTTCACAATTACAATGATGTGATAAAAAGATGCGATGTCTTCTGGAAGCTTGTGTTGATATTTCATCAAAATTGTACTCTCTAAAAAAAGTTGAGCGAAATTTCACTCAAGTAAGAATGGGAATTGATCCCACTCAATACTTGAGTGAGATTTTTACTCAACTTGAGTTACTTTTCCCTCGACTTGAGTTAAATGCACTCAACCTGAGTAACATTCACTAGTTGAGTGAAATTTCACTCAAGTAAGAGTGGGAATTTTTGAGTGAGATTTGTACTCAACTTGAGTTACTTTTCTCTTAACTTGAGTTAAATACACTCAACCTGAGTGACATTCACTCAAGCATAAGAGTGGAAATTTATCCCAGTCAAGTTGAGTGGTTTTAATTCAAGTTGAGTGAAAAGTAACTCAAGTTGAGTGAAAAATGACTGAACAGGTAAATTTCACTCAAACTTGAGTGGAACAGTTCACTCAAGATTTTTCATAGAGTACATTGCCATTTCAGAGACTTCACAAAAGCCGTGTAACAGATGGGGCGGTTGCTATATTTCGCTGTATTTATAAAATATTTTGCTTGGAAGAAAACGTAACTTAGCAGATTGGTTCTTTAGTTGTCAGGTTGCTTTAGGATTCCAAAATATTGTCTCTCAAGAAAGCAATATTTGGAACCATGGCGGACATGTTTTGGATGAAATTTTACCAGAATGAACATGGTTGGACTAGAGGACAGTCACATAAAGCATTATAGTACGAGTATCAACGTCACTAGTACAATTATCACAATTTGGGGTTGGTCTAATTTTGCATTTGAATAACATTTTATTCGAAGGATAAATATTGTGAAATACATGTAGCTTGAATTGGAGTTGTTCTACTTTGTTTTCCAATGGGAGTTCATATAGTAGACTAAAAGTCCCTCTCTACGAACATTTTCTCTTTTCTTTTTAAGCAATAAATCGTAGATAAAATGTGACCATGTTAGGTGTTAGGGATGCTTTCCTGTAGTGCCATATTGTTGCTTTTTATTCACCAGACGTCAATTTTTCCCACCTCTTGCATATCGCTCCAATTTGTAGGGTACGGTAAGTTAACAATGTCTGATCATTTACTTCGGGTGGGGGAGGATGGGCTGAGTAAAAAGCCGGTTTGGTCGAATAGAGAAATTAGACCTCACTCTTTTCTTTATGGTTTTCGTACAGCACATATACGTTTTTTTATCACAATGTTGTATTTCGATTCAATCTGTTCCTGGGAGAGAAACTCTCCACTCCCGCTGAATAGGTCTGTGCATGCCAAAAACAATTCCAGCAATGTACCATGCTAAATCGAATAGACTCTTACGGGCAATTCCGTGTAAACATGGACATGATCAGTAAAAAATAAACTTAATGGTATGTTACTAATTCTTTCTCCTATAACATAGTTTATAAGTTCGTGGAAATAATATTTTGTTTGGGTTTTAATCCATAAATAGCATAAAATTCTCTGTTCATCATAGGGTAGATTTGTCATCTTGGCTACACTTACTTTATTGAATAAATCTTTATCTTTTGTCTACAATACATTGGCCTAATCATGTACTTTAACCAGAAAATACAATAGTATGCTATCATGTTATATGATGTAACCTGAGTCACGAAAAATGATTTGTTTCTAAACTGATAAAAATCCATGAGCAGCATTGGAGAAATATGTCCTAATGCCTTTGTCTTCCTTATGCCTTAGTCATTTCTGATAAAGTTGCTCATATATATTGAGTAGAAAAAAATGGTGGTACTTTGAAAATTGTAACCTGAGTCACGTGTAACCTGAGTCACGTTTGATGTGCATCTCATTACACATAATGCAAAGAAAATAACTGCAACTTTACAGCCGTATAAACTACTATACATATGCATTGATGATATAAATATTTGAGACCAGAATTTTGATCAGTTATATTGCGATTCTTTCCACCTTCAAGTATGACTATACACATTTGTGCATAATATCCTAATTTGAGACTTTGTTCCATGTAGTTCCACTGCACCTTGAATATTAAGAGTTGGATTGCTGAACTCTTCTCTGTCGTTCATGAACATTTGTCTTCGAAACAAGATATAAACTACACCAATCATGCCAATTGATAATGAGGACCGTAGATTCAATATATGTACAGGGCAAATCATCTCTAGAACTGGCATTAGTTTGTGTGTTGTTTGCTATTTGCATTTGGATTCTTTTGGGTGCAATACATATACAAGTTCTTCTAGAGTGTATGTGTGTATCGACCTGCACATACATCACGTTTCTTTTGAATTGGTCTTACTGATTGAGTCCTATCATACATGTACATCTAAAATACTACACATAATGTGTACCGCATACTGGACCATGATACTGCAGTGATGGAGAGGTAATAATGAACATAACATGATAACAATCTGTGTATTCTAACCAAGCACATTTAGAATTATCATGCAGCATCGTTTATATATAAATAGTGTAAATCACCATACAAAGCTAGATTCATAGCTGGTTCTAGAAGCTGCACCACCAAGCTTCTTTCAACCCTATTGACGAGGGCCCTTCAGGAGGTAAAAGCATTTTGGGAAAGGTATTGCGCCACTATTTCTAAGAACTCTGGCGTTGCATGTATGTGGATATTGAAAAACCCAAGATGTCTTACGGAAGAACTTGATGCTAAAGGTCACATACCGTACAGACATGTATCCACATGGGATTTCTCGACTCTCTATACTACAATCCCTCATCAGGACCTTATTGACTGTATAAGTTCATTAATAGTATCTGTGTTCAAGAAAACTGATCGTAGATATATTAATGTCGGAAGCCATAAAGCATTCTTTAGCTCGACTACATACAAGAGATATCATTCATGGATGTTTCTTTGTTTATAGAGTTGCTTGAATTTCTCATTAAAAATATCTATGTGAAATTTGGCAACACAATATATCAGCAGCATATAGGTATTCCAATGGGTACTAATTGTGCACCCCTTTTGGCCGACCTGTATCTGTTCTCTTATGAATATGACTATATGCAGGCGCTTTCAAAAACCGATCCATTCAAAGCTCGTTCCTTCTCATTCACCAAACGCTATATAGACGATCTTCTCGCTGTGGATAATCGCTATATAAATGACGCAGTGAAGGATATATATCCACCTTCACTGGATTTGAAGGAAACTACAGATAGCTCTACAGGCACATCTTATTTAGATCTCTATCTCTATAAAAATGAAGCGGGCATTCTCTCTCGTCGACTTTATGACAAAAGAGATGATTACAATTTCGACATCGTAAACTATCCTTTTCTCGATAGTAATATTCCAGTGGGTCCTGCATATGGCGTATACATATCTCGCTTAGTAGCATTTGCTAGATCCTGTGTTAAATGTGATGATTTTAATCAACGTCACAAAACATTGTTGCAGAAACTTATAAAACAGGGCTATTCCACCAAGCGCCTCCACTCAAAGTTTCTCAAATTTGGCGATACATATCGCATGCTGATAGCAAAATACGAACGTAGCGTGCAAGATCTATGGCGCTACGTTTCGTAACTTGTGTCTAATTCCGCTTAACCCGGGGCTAGGGGCCGTATGAACCCATGTACCTCAAGATCCTCATGGTACTCATATGAACAGTCACAATCAAAGCGTGACTGAGATACATCTTTTTTTTTAGATGACGACTCTATAACGAATATTATGGATTAAGAATACTGATCAGCGATACGGATTTGATATTTTTGGAACATCATGATGTCTTGCCGGCATCATTGAAAACTGTTGACCGCTTCTCTCTTGCAGGAAACAAGCCTATGTTTATGTATACTATGATTGTCTTTTTGAATTTGGTGCTAATACTGTTATATGGAATATGGAATAGGTCTTTGGATTATGGACGCGGATATTCTCTAATGGACGACGGCTGGATTATGAATGACGGATTAGACGCTTGTAATTGCATATTCTGTATTGAATACAGTTTTGTGTCAACGATTAGTGTCTGACAAATTGTAACCTGAATCACTGTAACCTGAGTCACGGTATCTTCTTTAATAATCTCCCTGTTGCTATTATATATCAAGTTCAATATTGCACATATATTTTACTATGGATGTACTTTGTTTAATCAATATTTGATGAATTCTCTCACATAATTAATTCAAAGAGAAATCTCATTTGAACTATAGTGGTCTGGGGGTCATTTTTTTTTCTTGTAACTAAACATGATAAAAAGCAGCTTATTCTATCCAAATACATTTAGAATTATCATATAGCTTTATTCCAGTATTACTAGTGTTGCATGTTCTGTTTTGAGTAAAGTTTTGCATCGATGTTTAGCCCCGGACAAACTGTAACCTGAGTCACAGTAACCTGAGTCACGCGATCTTCTTTAACTATCTCCCTGTTACTATTATATATCAGGTTCAATATTGCACAAATATTTAGCTATGGATGTACTTTGTTTAATGAAAGTTTGATGAATTCTCCTACGCAATTAATTTGAAGAGAAATTTCGTTTGAACTATAGTGATCTGGGGGTCATGTCTTTTTTTCGTAACCTGAGTCACGCTCTTGTTTTTGTACATGAAAGTTACAATTTTAACTGAGATAATCAACTGGTTGTGTAATTAGTTAGGTCTTACCCTGAAGTAAATAACTGCTGGATGTGGGTTATTACATGTCATTTATATTAAAATCTGAGAAAACTGAATTTGCTCTTGGGACTCTGAATGGAACCTGAGTCACGCTGGAATTGCCCTTACGACGGAGCGTGAGGAGGAGGAGGGAATTTGGCTTAATGTCACACTCAAGTTTGTTTCACTCATATGGTGACAGTCAGTTTGGTTGGTGGAGGAAGCCGGAGTACCCGGAGAGAACCACCGCCCTTCGGCAAGTAACTGACAAACTTTCACACATAGACCAGCTGGGCTCGAACCCGACGGAGAGTGAGTGAGTAGTAGGGTTTACCGTCGTTTTCAACCTTGTTTCAGTCATATCACTTCTACAGACGACTGCTTGTGAATAACTTATTATGACATATAATTTCATCAAATATATCTAAGCTACACTCTTCTTTAATTTCACTATAAAACGATAAAATATCTGCGTAGAAAGGTGGAATATTCAAGTTGATTTTCTTAACATCATAGTTACACTGTAATAAGAACGATAACCCACCAAGCTTTATAAAAATTGAGTTCGGAAATATTTTCCACGGACTTTCCCTTTCTATAAAGTACTTGGAAAGCCACGCCAGCTTTGCTCATGACATTAAAATCAATGCACTTTGTCTATAGACATTTATTTGCGGCTTACTTTCTCTCGTTTACATTGCCAACTAAAGTGAACAATTCTGCTGTTAATTTCTCTAACACATTTGTAAGGTATATATAGTGAGGCAGCAGTAGTATAATCTCCGCATCTAAAGGCCCATTTTGCCGGGGGAGGTACCTCTTGCATCCGCCAGGGGGCGGTGATTACGAGCTTGGTAGGATTCTAGATTAACCTGGGGCTAGGTGGGCAGATCCATTTCGACCAATCAGCGGTCGAGAAAAAGAACCAATCAGCGGCCGAACAATCAGCCAATCGATAAGCACCGGGTTTTTCCATGCCTCGGCGACTTGGGGTTCCAACGGTAGGCTTTATAATGGATCTTTGCTGGAATTCATGTAGTGTATGTGGGGGTAATGGAGGGTCCCCACGGTGTGCTTTCGACGCCGTCCGCGCGTTTATCCGGACGGCCTCGGCCTTAGCTGTTCAAACAGAGCGTCAATGGACTGTGTTAACGGTAGAGGGTTTGGACGGTAAAATTCACACTTTCCCGTGGATAAGCTTCGTAAATTTTTCAGGATCACATAATCGCCTTCTTAGGAAGACACGTACAATGTTTTCAGAGACGTACGCAAATTTATTTCAAAGTTAGCGAGCTTTTGACACCATGATGAGGTGAAAATCGCCCTTTGAAACCAGTGAAATGACAAAAAAAAATGTCAGTACCCCATAAGTTAGCGATCTGATATTTTTCAGGAAAATAGTAAAACTTCAACCTTGGGAATATAAAATTTGTTTTACACATCAACTGTCGTGCATGGGAAATTTAGCCGGCTTCGAACATCGTGGAGAAACACATTTTTGTCTGTCTGGCCGAAACGTGCCGACGACTTGGGGTCCCCACGGTGTGCTTTCGACGCCGGTCGCGCGTGCATCCGGGGACTTCTATGGAGGTGTATAAAAAGTCGGGAGTTTCATGACATTGCTTCATTCGATACCGGGATTTTCTACCTATCTGCCTGACTGACCAGTTCCTGCCTGGCAGCCTACCTGACCACCATGAGACGACGTTTAAGATCTTCTCTGAGACGTGACAATGTGAGAGGAGAACAAGACTTCCCAGGGGATCCAGCTGTGCCTCCGGTTGACGCCTTGCCAGAAGACCACCCTGTGAGTGAGATATATCGCCGTCACTGGAACACCATACGCCGTTGTTTCCACCGCCATCGACCTATTCAAGATATCTACAATTTTCGACTACAGGACCTCACATATCTTTCTACCTATGCCGAGAACATTTTTACAGACCAAGTTACAGCTTTTAAGTTGAATATGAATATACGGCACAAACAGACGGATCAACTGCGGTATTTCTATCCCAACAATAATACCTATGTGTTTGACCAGCCGTTCACCATCATCAATCGTGCATCACTGGAGCCACTCACTGAGCAGATCACTACGCTGGATCCTTTGGAGTGGGCGCGCCTGCAACGTCCCAACACGAAATGGACTGTGGAAATGGTCACTAACGTCACATTTTTCGTGACCAAATTGAGGGATCTTCCCATCGGCGCTCCTGTCATTCTTCCACCTTGGCTGCTCCGTCCAAAAGGACTGTATGTGTTAACGACGGGCAAACATGGCCCCTACAAAGACCGGAAATGTTTGTTTCGGTGTTTGGCCGTTCTTTTGGATGAGTGTCATCACCGGAATTGTGATAGAAGGGCGACTATCTATTGGAAAAGGTATTTAGAGGAACAAGATATGGACGCGTGGCAGTTCCGGGGAGTCCCATTCAAGTATTTGGATGTCGTGGAATCACTGTTCAACGTCAATATCTTTGTATACCGTTTAATTCGAGGATACATTTGTGGCTGAATTGGCTCATCGCTCAACAGAACGGTATGCCACTACGATGAAAGTCAATATCTTCGACGACGGTGGGGTGAGTCATTTTCCCTCATCTACGATATGAGCCTGTACATCCAGTCCTACAGTTGTGCCCAATGTCATCGGGTGTTTGACCGTTCTCACGACTTATATCGGCACGAGAAGAGTTGTGACAACACTGAAACGCAAATATCCTGGTGGAGTATATCATAACACGCCTACTATTTTCGAGGGACTGGCTGATGAAGGGATTGTCATACCGAATGAGGACCGTTATTTTCCATACCGGGTGTGTTACGATTTCGAGGCCATTTTGGAGCCGATGGACGCTACGTCAGCCAAAACACAGTGGACACAGCGCCATATTCCTCGGAGGGTCAGCATTTCCACCAACGTGCCCGGCTATGACGCTGCACTTGTCTGTTTCGTGTCCACCGGCGATTCCCATGGCTTGATTACCCGGATGATGGTATATTTAGAGGAAGTGAGTGCGGCCAGTACAGAACTATTGGTGTCCAAGTTCCAGGACGTACTGGACCAGCCCGACGATCGGACGATCGGTGTATCGTCTGGGTCGGAGACCGAGGAGACGGATAGCATTCAACCGCAGGATGTACCTTTACCTAAGCCATATGCGGAGAAATTGAAAGCCTGCTTCCTACAATACCTGGGCCAGTTACCCATCCTCGGCTTCAATTCGGGCCGATACGATCTCAACATGGTGAAGGAATTTCTCTACCCTTACTTGGCCCAGTCCAATTCCATCAAGTCCGTCATCAAAAAGATCAATAATCATATGGCCCTCACCACCACATCACCCTATTTTCTGGATGTGCGCAACTACTTAGCTCCCAATTATAGCTATGATCAGTGGGTGTAGGCCTATGATTGTGCACAAACCAAAGGGAGGTTCCCTTACACCTATATGTCGACGCTCGACCGCTTGGAGGAAACACAGTTGCCACCCCGGGACGCTTTCTTCGACGATCTGAAGCAGGTGGAATGTTCGGAAGAAACGTACCGGGAACTACAGCAGGTATGGAAGGACACATGCAGACCTTGCGAGACTTCCGTATATGGTACAACAACTTAGATGTCGTTCCCTTCCTCGAGAAAATGGTTCAACTGTTCCGGCATCAAATGCACGTCGACATATTCAAGGAGTGTTTGAGTTTACCGGGTCTTGCGCTTCGCCATCTCTTTCAAGATTGTCCTACGTATTTTTCACTCATTCAACAAAAAGACGAGGATATGTATGATTGTTTAAAGCAGAACATCGTCGGTGGGCCCAGCCTTATTTTTCATCGCTACCACGAGAAAGACGTCACCACTCTTCCAGATGGGAAACCCTGTGCCAAAATCATTGGATTTGATGCCAATGCCCTGTATCTGTGGTCCCTCGCCCAACCCATGCCCAGTGGTCATTATACGCGCTGGTTCGCGGACGGTCGGCATTTCACACCTCAACGTACGCCGAACAAACATCTCGCTGATCAGTGGTTGGACTGGGAAGCCGATCGACGGGGAATTTATATACGCCATCAAACCAACGCCACAGAGAAGCGGATAGGAGATCGCCGACTCTCCGTCGATGGGTTTTCCCTTGTACAAGGAACACCCACCGTATTCCAACTTTATGGCTGCTATTGGTACGGCCACCAATGTCCTTTCAGCGCTGGACGTTTCAACGAACGACGTGGGAAATCGGCAGAAGAACTGCGGGCAGAAGTGTTGGAGAACGGAGATTACATCAAAGAGTTGGGGTACAAGCTCATCGAACTGTGGGAGTGTGAATTTCACACCATGTGCCAGGCCCTCCAACACGCACGCGACTTCCTTAAAGCGCGCGAGTACCCACTCAGTCGCCGACCACTCCTGACCCTGCCACAGATTTTCGACGCCATTCGTTCAGGGACTTCTACGGATTTGTGGAATGCGACCTCCATGTTCCCGACAATCTCAAGCCACGATTCGCACAGTGCCCGCCTATTTTCAAGAACACGCTGGTGAGTCGGGCTGACATTGGAGAGACCATGGGCGCCTTTGCTGAAGAACATGACGTACTGAAACAACCTCGTCGGATGTTGATTGGGAGCATGTGGGCGGAAAAAATCTTGCTGGGTACCCCGCTACTACAATGGTGCATGAGCCACGGCCTCGAAGTGACGCGAGTCTACCAAGTGATACAGTATATACCCAACGCCTGTTTTTGCGCGGAATGCCCACACCGTCACGTCTGCCCGTCGTCAAGGAGATAGAGATCCCAGTAAGGCCATCATCGGTGAATCCTGGAAACTGACGGGCAATGGCTACTATGGAAAAACGGTGACCAACCAAGACAAGCACATGACCGTGAATATCTGCACTACCAAACAAGCGCGCAAAAACATCAACTCGCCACTCTTTCGGCCCGTCGACGACATCGATGATGATACGTATAAAGTCAGTTCACCCAAGAAGACCATTCCTTACAACTTACCACTCCAAATTGGATGTATGGTATACCAGGTAGCCAAGCTGAGGATGCTGCAATTTTTATATGATTTCATGGGTGGTTATTTCAATCCATCAGAGTGGCAACTCATGGAGATGGATACGGACTCGGCCTATATGACCCTCTCCAATGCGGTTTGGGAGTCACTCGTCAAACCTGAATTACGCGCGCAATATGAGGCGGAACGGGACCAGTGGCTACCTCGACGCGACCATTACCAGTACGACAAGCGGACTCCGGGCCTCTTCAAGTTAGAGTGGAGTGGAGATGCCATGATCGCCCTATCGTCGAAGACGTACTATTGCTACGGTGGAGATGGAAACAACAAGTTCAGCTACAAAGGGGTCAACCGGCGCGACCCGGCCATCGACAAATAGACGAATTTGTCTAATTGTTAACTATACTTCATTCTTTTGAATTAGTACTCTATATACGTCAGTTCGATGACTTGGTCTAAATGTGATACGTGTTCACCTTAATTCTTGTTTGCACCAGTTTCACGTTTTTATATACTTGTACATACATTCTTGTTCAAGTTACTTGTTCACTTTAATAAATA
Organism: Hanleya hanleyi; assembly: GCA_036873755.1. Taxonomy (NCBI): domain Eukaryota; kingdom Metazoa; phylum Mollusca; class Polyplacophora; order Lepidopleurida; family Hanleyidae; genus Hanleya; species Hanleya hanleyi. The sequence continues at coordinate 116,270 of JAVTVY010041065.1, forward strand.
TTCGAACTTCACTTGGGTTTTCATGAAGTTTTTTATTGAATAACAACACGGCATGTGCAATTTTCGTAATAACCATGCTCCGGGCAGGTTATATGAGAGCCTTAACATCTATGTTGGTTTTCTGGGCTTTGGTGGGTTACATTTGGCCCCATCCTAGGCCACTGATTTTTTCTCAGTCCATTCATTGACTGAATCCCCACATCGGGCATTCATGCTTACACAGGAAACACACAAGACAGGGTATTCAGATCTCATTTTTTTTATTCAGTGAACAACGTGAGAACAACTACGTGAAAAAACTGAAGCCCAGAACAGGGGGGCTTGTACATTGAAAGAACTTAAGCCCAGAACAGGGGGTTTGTACATTGAAAGAAAAGAAGCCCAGAACGGGACTTTTACATTGAAATGATCGGCGGCACAGTCATATACGAGTACATCTCGGTCCTCGGCCTTGGGGTACTCGTCAAACATGTGGACAATCGTCTGCATGGAATGTCCCCGGCATCGATGGTACAGGTAGAACAAGCAATATTGTCCGCACACGCTACTCAAGAGTCGTTTGACTGTTCCAACACCACGTCTCTGTGCCTTGATCCATGGAGTCTGTTAAATCGGGATGGAGGAGTGGTAGGTCGTACGGATCAAAGTATTCGCCCTGCTCTTCTGTCAAGTACACGGCCACCCAGTGTTGACCGGGTCGATCCATCGGGTCTGTATTCAGGACGTAAGTAGCAGGATACACACGGTCTAATGGGAACACATCTCGGGCGAACACCCCTTGAAAGACCGTCCGTGTCCACGGATCATTCTCCAACACGGTGGTAATCTGCTCTGTATCCATTTTACGTGGCAAAGTCACACAGGACGTTACGGTTTTTATCGATTTGAATAATGTTGTCAAACTCAGCGTAGCAAATCACATTGATGGTTCGCGGCAAAGGTGTCCCGAAATGCAGTTCCAACCATAATTTGCCTTTCTTGACAAGACTGAGTTGATGATCGTTGTCTAAGGTGGGCGTGAGATCGAAACAGAACAAGGTGTACCCTTTGCCGAAATCGTCTCTACGGATCGTATTTCCTTCGTCTTGGTTGATTTGATCAGTTGCTGCGAATTTATATTGTGTATAGAAGATGGAGAAAAGAAGTCAACTTCCGGGGGTCATTGATTGGCAGTTAATCATCCTTGAAGGATATGGTCAGTATTATATATGCTTTAATTTTTCTTGAAATATTTGACTTTGTGAAATACCGAAGTTACTTACAACACTTCTGTCGCCTTAAAACACACACACACACTCAACCCATCCCCAGGAGCTGGTTTTGATTTTCTATGGAGATATTTATCTCCTTAGCATGTTATTAGGCAGACAATGTAACCTTTTTCCTTTTTCTTCTGTCTCAGCAGAACGCTGACGGCAAGTGGGACAAATAAACTGACCATTGCTTCTAAAGTCAAGAGATTTCGAGGTAAAACTTAGCAATTACTGTTAATACGATATATTTTTGCATTAAATTTTTTAATATTTACCTGTTTTTTATATTTTGTCTCATGAAGAAGATGAATTGCCAACTTGTGAGACTGGCACCAAGGACGATATCTATCAACTCACCTTTCGAACGGATACAGACGATGACATGCATGAACCGATCGACTAGTTATCAACAACAACGAAACTGGATCTCAATGGCGTACAAGTGAAATGACAATCCAATTGTGAGATGAGAGTATATTCCTGCAAAAGTCTTTGGAATCATTTGGACAGAAGCATACCCAGTGATAAGACGATATTGTCATCATGTCTCGCCAGCACCATGGACAAGTGGCCAGCACAATGACACAGATGAGAATGGGTGGAATGGTTTCCCATAGATGTTCCGCAGGGAACCAGTTTTGTACAGTCATAGTGTGTATAGAAGATGGAGGAAAGAAGTCAACTTCCGGGGGTCATTGATTGGCAGTTAATCATCCTTGAAGGGAATGGTCAGTATTATATATGCTTCAATTCTTCTTGAAATATTTGACTTTGTGAAATACAGAAGTTAGTTACAACAATTCTGCCGCCTCCCCCACCCCACACACACTTCAACCCATCCCCAGGAGCTGGTTTTGATTTTCTGTGGAGATTGCACTTCCGCGCGATAGGTCGTGAGATCGAATTGCAGCATCGTCGATTTTTTTTCTGTCATTATTTTTTTCTAAGAAAAAAGATATCAATTTTAACGGTATCTATTTTTATTACAAAAAGCGTATTAATATTTATATATTTAATAAAATAGCGGTAATATATATGGAATAAAACCTGTGGACCGATGAACTTTTCAGCGAAAATCAACTCCTGGTCTCGAGACCCCTCTCATCGTGTGCTACCTCGAGAGACAAAAAAAAACACAAAAACAAGGGACCACACCCCATAGTAAACTCCACAAAAAAAATGACCACCCCTATCTCATACATTCCCCGGAGATGTCACTGGGGTCTTATATGTAGGGACAGATCACTCTTGTTGGGCCGTCACGTGACCGAACGTGGCGCGGATGTGACCCGGATGTCACGTCATCGTGACGTCGCTCCGCATATGACGTTATCATCGTCACCCTCATTTTTCATAATGAATTTCACCTCTTCTTACTACTGCTGTTCCATTATTCAGTCTTTCAAAGGGGTAGTAAATGTACGTCATCTAGACTCCGATCTGGGAACTTCCTCTTTTTGTGGAAGCTGAGGTGGTCGAGTCGTTTAGAGCGCTTGCATTTACTGCTGGCGATTTGGTGCCAAACTCTGAGGGCGCGGGTTCGAGTCTCGCTCGGGACTGACCCATCCAGCACTAGTATATGTGCTTGACCAAGAAAGTGTCATCCTAAAAATAATTGGATATAAATGTTTACCTACTTTCTAAATGGCATTAATATATATATATTTATGTCTCAAATCTTCACCTGCTGTTGCTTATGGCCTTATCTCCCTCAGGAGTATCCTTTGCAAATAATTAAAACGAAAAGTTGTCTACCCTTAGGGAGCTCACTCAGCTCAGCTAGGTTACTTAAGCCCTGCACTTTCCTGAATCTTCCTCTTTCTCATTTGCAACTGCTCGCGAGTGGTTTGCTGTCAAGGAAGTGTCCTATAGTGCTAGTTTGGTTGTTGTTGGTTTAAAGACCTACGGTTGTATTTTTCTAAGCTAGTATTTTCTTGCTATATTACTTAGACATTATTGTCTGAGATATATGTCCCTGTAAATTCTAATTCATGCCGTTCGTGTCGGCAGTTTTGGTCTAGTTTGGATGCTCACACTCGTGCAAAGGTCACCTTTGTTACCGTCAGTCCACGTGTTTAGAGTGTCTAAGTTGGGATGCTACCGCCTGGAGGAATTATGCCCAGGCTAGACGAGCGTATTTATTACGGGTTACGGTAGACCCTGCTTTATCTGCGGACGAAAGACGCCAAAATGAAATTGCTTTTGTCGGAGATTTCAAATTTTAACGAAGATCTTTCTGGTTCTCATTTGGATTTATCGCATAGACTTAGTCCCGCCAGGTTCTATTAGAATCCCCTTCAGTGGGACTGTTTGTACGAGAGGATAATGTTAAAATTCCAGACAGTTAGAACCGGTTGGTAAAGTCTTGTCTGGCGTGTTTGTGCACAAACCCGTTTCTTTGTTTGGACAACAAAGGATTCTGTCCAAGCCCGGCTTTCTCGACCGCTCTTTTGTTATCGACGAACAAAAGATTTTTGCTTCACGGGTCGGCCTGTAGTCCAGTTCATTGGGAATAGAAATGCTTCAACGTACAAAAACCTTCGTAGGATTACTATTTTTTGCAGGGAAATTGTATTCTCGCTGATTTAACGATAACACCTTCATTTTCGTTGTTGTTGTTGTTGTGTTTCTGACTTTTCAGTTTTTGGTAGTTTACTTCTATGCATACAGTTCATTGTTCCTACCAAAATTTATTCTCTTGTTATATCAAGTGTTATTCTGTTTATTTGATATCATGTGATCAAGAGAGAGAACTTGCAGAGGTTTTTCTCTGTCTTTTACTCTTACGTTGTTGTTGTTGTTGCGTTTGTCTTCGTCGCCACAAGTCAAAGCTATACACTACGACGTCTTTGTTACATTTTAATGAGCCTACCTTATTACTCTCTTTGTGTAATCAAGGGTGTGTTGATCAAGAAAAGAGATCACGAGATTGTTTATTAAGAAATTGTGCTATTCTTTGGAACACATTTTTCTGCTAGTAAATATTGCATTGTGATATATTTATTCTTCACAACCAAATTTTCCCATCGGAATACTGAATTAGACTAACAATTCAAATTGAGTTGAGCTTTAATTTTATTTTCTTCTTTCGTAGAAATTAATATTATTAGCTTGAGTGTGAGTTTATTTCTGCGGGAAGTCTTTAGAATTGTTCTCGTTCGACGACATGTAGGATGTTTATTGATCTTTCCCTGGTCTGTTGGCCGGGCAAAGATCAAGCCTGAAGTTACTCAGTCATCTGCTTGGGACAGCATAAGACTGTTTCCATCGGGCGGTCTTCTTCTACTTCGTAAGTTACTTCCGTCCGAGAACGATTACCGGTTACAGCCTAGTAAGAGGAACGACAGACAGCTCCTAAGCAATGTTCTTTGCCGTTTTTCTTCTTCGAGTCTATGGCCATATCACGCTGAACACACCGGTTCTCGTCTGATCACCGAAGTTAAGCAGCGTCGAGCCCGCTCAGTACTTGGATGGGTGACCGCTTGGGAATACCGGGTGCAAAGCTGCTTCGTCCAAACATCTTTATTCTGGATGATAATTTCATATATTCCATTTGAGGACTTATGTGTAGTTTAGACCTCAAATTGGAGGGTGAGTCAAAATTGAACATTGTTCTTGATTGGTCAATTCAAATTGTGAAATTTAATGACCTTAGTTTATCTACCGGCGAGAGACATCAAAATGTAATTGCTCTCTTCGGGGAATTTTAAATTTATTGAAGATCTTCCTAGTTTACGTTGGAAGTATCTTTGTGTTGATGTCGGGGATGATGCTACCGGGCGGAGTTACGCCCACGATTAACGCGAAGATCAATGAATGTGTTCTTCATCTCCTCTGCGTTTCAAATCTCATAACAGTTTCGCGAAATACGGCAGTTTCGTTCGGACTCCACTGTGACTTTTCGAGTTTCGGTTTTACAGTTTTCGGATTCAACTTCGGTTGTTTTTCCTTCTACGTCGTTCTTGTTCGCCATAACGTCGTTCCTGTTCACCTAAACGACGTTTCTCGTACATCACTACGCCGTTCTCATTCTCCGCAACGCCTTTCTCGTTCGCATTACGTCGTTCAACAGTCAGCCAACTTACGGCATCATCACAGCTAATCACATGTCCACCTTATTACATGATCACCTCAACAGGTCAGCCTGTTGCCAACTCACAAGACATCTTTCAAGACCTGACACATTGGTGAGTATTGGTTTTTAGGTATACTTTGTGTCAGTTTCAGGTTTAATGTACAGAGAGCTTGGTGCGTGAGGGCAATTATGACCAACTTACGAGATCATCTCTAGAGAGGCAGCGGCTGTCAACTCACAAGTCATCTTACAAGACCTGACACATTTGTGAGTATTACTTTCATGTTTACTAGTGTCAGCAACAAGGGACTAAAGTACAGAGAGTTGACGTAAGACGGCTTGTGGACTTTAAAGAGTGGTATAAGATGAGCACCTTGTATACGATGACCGCTTCTATTCGTTATACACTGATTACCACTTGAATACTCACAGCGCCACCGGCCCGAGTTCCTTCGTGGGGGTAAAATTGTGCACCACATCCACGATCACGGTTTGCATGGACGAGTAATTAGTGGCCACATTCAACAATCTATTATGATTACTCCGTGACTACCCACAGCGTCACCGACCAGGGTCCCTCTTGTCGAGTACTAGTGTGCCATGTCCGTGATGATCTCAGCGGTTACTCTGCCTGCTATTGGAACTACAACAAGGCCGAGGTTCTCACCTCCATATGTTGGTAGTGAGCCATAAGCAACAGCAGGTGAAGATTTGAGACATAAATATTAAACATTTATAAACAATGTTAGTATTTATTATCAAATCAAACCTGCTGTTGCTTTGATTACCCTCCCATCCTGCCCCTCACTCCACGGCCTTGCACACCACACGTTTCGGGCTATAAGAGTGAAAAAGAGGGAGATTCAGGAAAGTGCAGCGGCTTAAGTAACCTAGCTGAGCTGAGTGAGCTCCCTAAGGGGAGACAACTTTTCGTTTTAATTATTTGCAAAGGATACTCCTAAGGGAGATATCATAAGGCCATAAGCAACAGCAGTTTTGATTTGATAATAAATGCTAACATTGTTTATAAATGTTTAATATGTGTGTATATACATAGCGGTTCAATCCAACTTCAACATCACTGACAAAGAAGTCAAATTTTTATAACAATATGTATTGTCATTGCCAGTGATGTGCAACCTGAAGGGCTCGATCTTTATGCGAAGCTGCATGTTATTGACAAAACCCAAAACGGCGAGCTGCCGGGTTACACATAACCCTTGTTCAGTCGATGCATGCATAAAAGAAATAATTGTTTCAATTCTACAGTTCATATATCAATAAACGTATTATTAACAGTTTAATTCACATTTGTTAATTGATTATTAATAGGGGATTTAATTATAACAGGCAATAAATCATTTCCAAGTAAACGGTGACACTGCGATTGTCTGAATCGCCATAAACCATCCATTCACTTCAGATTATGGCCCAGATCTAGACATTAATAGGTACGGACAACCAAGTTGCAAGTAAAGTTCATAAACAAACACATTCATCAAGCTATAGTTTATTGCAGATTTTATTGTGTTAAGATCTACACTTCTGAGGTGTCAATTCATGAATAGCTTTGAAGTCCAACAACAAAATTTTACCAAGAACTCAAACAACTGATAAAACGAAATTTTAGAAAGTAAGATTCCTCATATTTAGACACCATTAACTTATATCCGTGGATTGTACATAGCGGTGTAAGGACATTTCCCCCGGTGGACATCAATTTCTCCATAGACATTTTCCGATATTTCCTCCTGTGGACATGCATTTCCCCCTTCCCATATATTTTTGTACTGATCAGCGATACGGATTTGATATTTTTGGAACATCATGATGTCTTGCCGGCATCATTGAAAACTGTTGACCGCTCACTGTTGCAGGAAACAGGCCTATGTTTATGTGTACTATGATTGTCTTTTTGAATTTGGTGCTAATACTGTTATATGGAATATGGAATAGATCTTTTGGATTATGGACGCGGATATTCTCTAATGGACGACGGCTGAATTATGAATGACGGACCAGACGCTTGTAATTCGTTCAAATGTTTAACAAAATTGAAATATTGACAAAAACAAATTTGGGGCATTTCTCTGTGATTATTTATTATTTTCTATAATTCGGCATGATAAAACAATAGCTACCGATAGTATACATACTATACGTTAACAAATAAATAAATATTTTGATCCAAACAATAGAATAGAATAGATGTTTATTTGCTAATTAGCACCTACATGAATGAAAAAAAAGCACTTACATGAGGCGAACAATCAATAATGTAACATACATGTGACATATGTTCATGCTATGTTTATGCTATATGTTTATTAAAAACAGCTACGACATTGATATTCTGTTTGATACAGTGACGTCACTGAGGAATTTCTCTCCCCTGAAGAGCTTAATTTTAACACAGAATTAAATAAAAGAAATTCCAAGAAGACTGGTCCAGTTCTAATTTCAACACTTTTTTAAACAGAATCTTTCCGTTCTCCAAGTTGTAGAAATTCATCTCAAATCAGTCTCCTGTTGTGCGGGTGGCGACGGTGCTGTAATTGACAGAACAGCCAATCTTGTTTGGAGCCTCTGTTACCGCCATAGTATCTAAGAGAATTTATACATATATATTTATGTTATTATATCATTCAGTCAGGTTCAACACATAACCTTGAAAATAACAAACTGAACACTAGCTTCTAACTAGTACAGAAATTAAGTAACAAACATGCCGATTGAACTAATTATTTGAATTTTAAAAACAATGTGAATATTATCATATTCTCCACAAAATATCACCCAGTAATGTCTATTTTGTCTTCAATGAAACCATGGGGTATTGGAAGTACCGTGCATAGTAAAACCATGAATTAAGCATGTCAAAATAGTGCCCTGTTGAAGAAAAAGTAATTCATGGCAAAACCCAAGATAACTATTACAATATTTTACTAAATCATACAAATCTTGTTAACAGTATCTTAAAATATTTCAGTGTGTTACACATTTGTAGTTATAGTACAAGAAAAGGGAGGGGGGAATGTCCACAGAGGGAAATGTTTGAAGGAGGAAATATCTAGGGAAATGTCACGGTCTACAGGGGTAAATGTCCTCAGGGTGGAATGTCCTGGTTTCATAAGCTATCAATCACCATTATGTCTTCTTTTTCATTTGTTTACAATAATTTGATTATATATAACTATTGTATAAACATCGCAATATTTCTGTCCATTATAGTAATATCTCTCTTCGAATAGTTTGTCATTCTTAATTTTTCATTCAAGGATAAAATTAAAATAATTCTATCAGTTTAATTTATAATGAAGAAGCATCCCAATATGTTGTGGTTTATATATTCGATCAACATACTTTATCCCAGATCCGATCCAGAATATCAATTCTGATCGAATGTGTTTGATTATACTGAAAATAATTCATATTTTCGGGACCTTGAAGTGTGTGAAACATACAGGCAGTCTGCTATGTCAGATAAAGAACAATACGTTTCCCGATTGATCAAATATTCAATGCATCATCCACAACCACAGCAATTCGGGAACTTTTGGGTTGCCAGCCTATTTCATCGGAAATCACCAAGCCGCAAACGACCAGGAAAATGAAAAGAACTCGCATTAGGCTGCGCCTATGTATATAATTTTCAATGTCCCTTCTAAGCTTCCGTAACTATATATAGACCTATATGGTTTACGAAAAAGGCAAAGTCAGAAGCGAACAAAAGAAGTATACTTCGTTCGTTTCTAGGCTTTGCCTATTTCATATTATTTTATCTTAGTTTTAACATTTTCTGTATGTATTCATGTATAGAAAATAAAGAATGATTGATTGATATCGATCCAATATCTACAGCTCATGTTTAAAATAAAAAACGTTCTCGATCTATTATGGATAGCCTGATCCAACCTGAATGGAAAGTGCGCATGTGGCGAGCTCTCTTATGTAGGAGGTAAAATTGTAACCTAAGGAATGTGAAGGAAGACAACACGGCCACAGAACACAATCATGTCGAGATGTAGGCAATTGCTCTTTCAACATGGAGGCGACCAGAAGAGAATATTGTAAACAAACATGAAATTATCTTAGATACTTGCGTTTATGTTAATCCCATATGTCCTATTTTATCTTAGGCTAAGTTTAGACGCTACGAATATGCAGATGATATGGTATAATATGGACATCGGGTTGACCAATTCTTCTGTAAATTGAAAAGAAATTTTCAAGCGACATCGAAAACTGGCCCATGTGTCATTAAGTGGGATGTGACAGATTTTCACAACACCACATCCACACGCATTATAACCGTCTAAATGATGGTTTTGTTGTTGTAAATTTTTTGAGAATTCAGTCTACTGAATCTGAACCCTTCGAAAAAGTCCACACAAAGTTTTGCAAACTAAATCTTCAAGTTGGAAAAATACTGTGAATATTGCCTGCAGATGGGAACTTGGACGATTCCCACTTATAATAGATATCCATGCAAGCATATTGAACTACATGCTGCATCTTGAAAACAATAACGACGGGCCTATTCTTCAAGATGCAATCCTCTGTAGCAAAGCACTAGAAAACGATGGAATTGGATGGCATAGCTATTCATCATTAATGACGCAGAAAAATAATATCAGTACTGAGGACTTACCACTGCAGTTCACTAAAAAACACAAATCCCCAAAAGTAAAAGACAAATTGAAAACTATATACATACAATATTCTATCAAGACAAACTACGCGAGTCCGAAAAATTACTTCACTACAAACATATAGAACAAACATATTCGATATCTCCTTATTTGAGTTAAAAAATCGAAACTACAGGCAATCACTAACTAAACTTAGGATCTGCGCACATCAGCTCAAGATAGAAACCGGCAGATATAGAAAAATAGACCGGAACAAACAATTTTGTAAACGGTGTGACAAAACAAACAAGATCGTTGAAGACGAGTATCATTTTGTTTGTGTATGCCCGAGTGGTACAAAACTTCGAAACGTCCTATATAACATCAACAAATCCTGTCACCTATTCGGGCAACTAACTAACCTCGAAAAATTCTATTTCCTGATTAACCCACCCACCCATCTTTCCCCAACAATAGGACAGTTTATGTACGAAATGCTTCTGGAGAGATCATCACAGCTCACAGTATCTCCTGCCACTAGGACTGCTTCAACCGCCACCTAATTTATATATTATAATGGACTGACTTTCCTGACGGGGGTGATTTTGTCCTGTCACAATATAACTTTTATTATGTAAATGTAATATTTTATCTTAGTTTTAATATTTTCTGTATGTATTCATGTATGTATCACATGTACAATCCGGTACCACTATGTTGCCTAGCAGAGCGGAAGTCACGTGTTCAAAGAGAATTTCAAAGCTAGAAAAATAACTCTGATACCTGTCCGGAGGTAATTGGAGGATCGGGTACAATTGGAGGGTCAGGTAGCTGACATAAGAAAATTAAGTCCTGCATGTTGATTGAGCGTACTGTGTAACACAGGCGAGTCATACCCATCGAGCGCCTCATTTTTTTCTTTCCCGAGAAAGTGGAACAGAGGGTCTATAAAATGTTTCAAGGATTACAGACGATTTACAGAGTTTTAGAAAGAAAGATTTCTACAGTTGTTCATTCTATTAATATCAGTCCTAATGATAGTGGAAAATGGTTGTCAAGCCACTATTGATAATGGACCAGTAAACATTCAGTGAGCAAAACCTCTGTTGGGTAAACCTGTGGTGGGTCAACATCTTTTTTTTTTTGGTTGTTGTTGCTGAATCGGACTCCTTAGCCCTAATCACTGATAGGACCTGAAATGGAAAAAACTAAATAGGACGTCTGTCGCTCGAGGTCTTTAACTGTACACGGCGCGGAGAATTGAGACAGAGGCACCAAAAGCATTTTATCGAATAAATAATATGATTTGACATCTCCAGCACTATGATAACCACCAAATGACTCCTTTAATTAGATAGAATCTGCCTTCAAACATGGATTTTGTCAACAAAACCATTGTGTTTCTTTCTCCACAGTTGACCGGGACATGCGCAGAATGTGATTGACCTTTTTGCTCACGGCATCAGAAATCGATCCTTGCCGGTTATAAACCAATAGCGACGTGTGTTTATTCACGTGATCAGAAATAGCGTAGGTCATATTCTTACAACATGTCAGAAAGGCTTCAAAACAGGAAAATCAGTCAAATGTTTTTCCCACACATTCGATCACATTTTGTCAGCATCAAAACAGTCATGAGAGATGGTACATGGTCAAAGAAGCTCAGGTCGGTCAAACTGTATCAAATTGGCATATTTTTTTCTCTCCCGTTTCATTATTTTCGTCAGCGAAAGATTGCGAAAAGGCACTTTTTGGAAGGTGAACTGTTTTCGCCACATTTTAACCTACGTCCGGTCTGAGATGTGATAGGAAAGCCACTCCCCCTTACCCTATATTCACCTATCACAGCTAGAGTTTCTGATTTAGCTTGCTAGTAGGAAACTACCTTGAGGCATTCTAATGAGCAGTTGGGGTATTATTTAGTATACAGGTATCTTTGCAGTGTAATCCTTATGTTAACCACCCATTGTATCGAATGGACATTTTTACACATGAGCAGTGTGACTAACGTCACAGGACCTACAAAGTAGAGTAGGCATTAGGACTCGAGCGCGAACTGAACTCTTGGAAATCCCCACCCCCAGTTGAAATCCTGCCTATATTAAAATGGGCACCGCCCAAGTCAGAATCGCCAGTGATTTTCATCAAAAATCACCAGAAATTTTCATCAAAAGTAGGTCAGCTCAGAACTTGTTGGTAACAGTCTCCTAATGCGCCTTCATTCCAAAAATAAATAATGATCGCCGATTTAATTTTACAATTTTTTAACTAAAGGAAACAGATTGAATAATAAAAAGTTCAGTAGATTTCAAGCTTTACGTGTGAAAATACATTTACATCTCTTTAATGGTTTTCAGTGCCCTTGTCCAGGATCAAAACAACTTCTTGAATCGCATTATTTTCCCAACAATACAGCAAATTTTTATATATAGTATTATAGTAGAAAGGTGGCATTCATGTAGTTTACGGTAATTCAACTCAAGACCAACACCTCTGCACAAGATAATAATGATTCTATGTCATTCTCCTGAGCATAACCGGTACAAAGATGAATAAATAGCGTCTCTACATCACGTTGTTATCTAGATATATGAGACATTTTGGGTATCGGCAATCTGATGAATGTACTATTCCGGTTTTCTTGTTTCACATTATATTCTATGACGGTTGATCGGTGATTTTCTTCATTGATAAACATTAAACCACCTCAGCTTCGTTGTGTGTGAATCGGAATTGCATTGCTGTGACACACCAACACACTCTGTGGCAGTGATTCTGTATTTCCTAATCATGGAATCAAAATGGATCAAGATTTGAAATGACAAGAAAAATTTAGACATGTTTTGTTTACACATGTAATTTTTTGTTTAAATTATATCCCAGTGTGATATATAGTCAATATTCAAGAGGTACAAAAAAAACTCAAAAGTATGTGCTCATATTTTCACATGATCAAAGTTACTTTATCTAGTTAAATTCTACCCAAAGAAAATAAATTAAGTCCCTTTAAACATGCCGTCATGGCTTTGTTTCACCCTCAGTAAACTTTTATCATTGTTGCTCACACAGACTAATCTGAAGGATGATACCACATCTTTCTTTCTTCTGCTGGGTTATTGCACCAGGCTGACTTAATTGGTTGATGAAGGATATTTCATCACCAGTGGGCAATTTGACCTGAATTTGAAGCCTAATGTGGTCTGTGATGAAATGTTTGGATGTGAAATAGGATACACGTTAAAGGCCACAGTTTACATATTTCTATAACAATATACTGAATTGTGTGTATTGAGGCTGGCAAGTTGGTAATAGCAGTGTAGATAAATGCACTAACAAATGATGGAAAATTAGCATTTCCTATTTCATAAAAACAATACGGATGGCATATCCCACGAGATTTTGTACAGTGAAACATACAGCCAAGGGTTCCCGATGGGCATGACAGTGCACTCGCTGAGCCATCAATAAATAATAAAAAATATAATTATAAATCAAATTTTCATCAGAATTTGGGCAGCTCAGAACTTGCTGGTAACAATGCCCTAATGCACGTTAATGCCAAAAATCAAGGTTCTAATGTCAACGGTTCTCCTTATTTTGCAGACGAAAGGATTCGGATGGACTGGCTGACTGACTCACTCATTACCGGACAATTTGCGATCTGTAGCCTACTTCATAGGAATATTATTTATTTTGAGGTCGAAAGATCAAGTGGCCAAGGTCACTGAAGCTGTAAATCAGTAAACCGTTGAAAACTGTTATGTTTATAAATGCTTTAAGAACCGGTCAGAGATCTAAATATGATGGCGAAGAGTTTATTGATTTTTACTCCTTCATGATTTTGGACAAAGGTATTATCTGTGTCGACTGTCTGTCTAGTATCTGTCTTGATTGTTAACACAGAAGTTCTTGAAGGATTATTACCGGGCTTTAATGTATGCAGCTGGAGATGAGTCAAAAGCCTTGACCTAAATTATCAAGGTCAAATTTTAGTGTTAGTGATACATGTATCTTTTGAAGTTCATAATTCATGCAACTGGTAATTGACTACAAACCTTTGAAATTGGCTGACCTTGACCTATTTTATCAAGATAAAATTCTAGTTATTTTACTATCTCGAGGGATCGGGGTTAGGCTCTCCGAATTCACACTACAGTGCATGCAACTGGTGATAGATCAGACTTATGACTTTTTTTGCTCGGTTACATTCATTTTTTACAATATCAAATGAAGGATACAGCTAGGCTCTCAGTATTTGTGTCTCTATTCACTATATATTGAAGCCCAAAAGGTTGAGTGAAGTGTTTAAAGTGAGTATTTTCTTTTTAATTCTTTGATAAAAGAACAGACATCATACTGATTCACCTCTCATTGTAGGTTGTATGACTGTTTGTGGTTATATCTGTCCATCTCAAAGTCTCTGCTGATGGATGCCAGGATTTAGAGTGTAGTGACCAGTCATTAATATGGAGAACTATCACGTCCTTGAGCTGATTGGTGAGGGATCCTTCGGTAAGGTTTACAAGGGCAGGAAAAAATTTACTGGCCAGGTAAGTAAAGTTCTGTGGATCTGTGTGTGGGTGGCATAGTTTGCGACAGACTCAGGTCAGAGATTGTCCAATTGTTCACAAATTTATCCTAGCTTGATATCAGCACCCACAGTCCTGAATTTTAGGTGGTTGATGAAATGCTTGTGAGCCAATAGATCATAAGTCTTAGAATATATTTATTTGAGATGTCTCTTATCATGCTTGTACTCCGGTCATTTCCAGCGTGACAGACGGGACAAAAGATAGCCACCCTGTGATGTTAACACAACTCTCTACCAAACTAAAGTTAATAAATATCTAAGCAAAAATTATCAGGGGTTAGTGAACTAGTTGTACTTTAACTTTTGACAGAAACATTGAAATAATTATTATTAATATTTTCTTTTCAACTGGAATTGACAAATGGGACAAGCAGGGACCACGCATTTGAAAAAGGAATAAACAAGATAGATTTCTATCTCCTTCTCAAATGAAAATCAACTTTTAATGTAAATCAAATGTTATTTGACTAATCAAGTAATCAGAGTTAGGGTTAACAGTTTTTCTATGAAGAAGATTAATTATGGATTTTTGCCAATTAGTGACGTGACAGACGGGACAACTTATCGTGACAGACAGGACATTATCTCATGCCCTATAAATTATCGTCCTGTTTCCAGACTTTTTTACCCCTCGGCCAAATTTGGCCTAGGGGTATTGTCGTCATCATGTACGGCTGTCCGTCCGTACGTCCGTACGTCTGTACGTCCGTACGTCCGTCCGTCCGTTACCGCGATATCTACAGAACCGTTTCATGCATGGCAACCAAACTTGGTACATCTATTTATCTTCACGTAAATCAGAAGCCTATCGAAAATGAGTCATCTCGGACAATATTTGCAGAGTTATGCCCCTTTTTACAAATAAAAATCCATTTATGATTTGTTATTGTGATAATTTCAGAACCGTTCCATATACAACATCCTAACGTGATACAGTTGTTTCTCTTGACCTGAACTAGGTGCCTATCAAAAATGAGTCGTGTCGGAAAGTATTTTGCAGAGTTATGCCCCTTGTCTAATAAAATCCGTTACCGCGATATCTACAGAACCGTTTCATGCATGGCAACCAAACTTGTTACATCTATTTATCTTCACGTAAATCAGAAGCCTATCGAAAATGAGTCATCTCGGACAATATTTTGCAGAGTTATGCCCCTTTTTACAAATAAAAATCCATTTATGATTTGTTATTGTGATAATTTCAGAACCGTTCCATATACAACATCCTAACGTGATACAGTTGTTTCTCTTGACCTGAACTAGATGCCTATCGAAAATGAGTCGTGTCAGAAAGTATTTTGCAGAGTTATGCCCCTTGTCTAACAGAATCCACTAATTCCTATGTTAATTTAAGTTTGCATATTATTTCTATTATCATGTTAGTATACTATCACATTTATTTATTGATTGGATGACTGATTTATTCATTTATTCTCTTAGACAATGCAAAGAATGCTTGCAAATCTGTTTTGAAAATGACATAAATGTGCCATTTAGTATACATGTACTGTATTTATCTAGCCATGTGTACTGTTGTTTTGGTGAGACATCGATACAGCTCTTTCAATTTATTCAAGAATCAAATTAATTTAAGGGGAGGAAAACTTTTTTTTTTTCAAGGAAAGTACTCTTACAATACCATGGGTAAATATTTCTTCCCACAAGCCAATCAATTGGTAGAGACACCCTTATTATAATAGCTGGGGTTCAGAGCCGAGGGGTTTGGATAGCGCAGCTTCATGTTTTATCATGTAGATCAATGCTACAATTAAGATGTTCATTGTGCACTAGTTTACTTTACATTGTTTGGTTTTAGGTCATATTTTCACAAAATCCGCTGTTATCAGTTCAGTGTCCCGTCTGTCACATGTCCCGTCTGTCACAATTTAATGTATTTACACATTTGTATGTATTTTGTATTGCAAACTTCATTTTTCAAGGCATATAGGTTTGTGCATTCATCAGAATGTTCATTGCATCTAGATTACTAAACATTGTTTGGTTTGGGGCCATATGAACGCAAAACTCAATAATCTATGGCTGCTTTTTGAAGCGTTTTGTGACAGACGGGACAGATATGGAGTTGAAATGTATATCAGCGTATTTGACCAAAAATGAAATAATTAATTGCATCTGGTTGAGAGATGTTACAGTAGATAAATAATAATGTTACTGGCTTTTTTTCCTTCTTAAAATTTATTGTACTCAAGAAAAACCTAAAAAATCATCCGTTTTTGTGACAGACGGGACACCTACACCACGCAGTAAAATTTTTCAATTATTTTGGAAATAATTACTTTAATTGTAAAATGGTATTCACTGTGAAACTTAGACATGATGGTGTATTTAAAAAACAAAGAAACATTTTGTTGAGTTAAGTTTCTATGTCTGGAGCAAAATCATGAATTTGGTATACATTTTAGTGAAAAATGTTTCAGAATTTCATCCATATTCGAGTGCAGATTTTTAAAAACCTGACAGTTGCAGATGACAAAAAAACTACTTTCTTAAAACTTTGATTAATGTAGCTTAAATAAAAATCACAATTAAGTATGCTGATGGAAAGTGAAAATTTGTCACCCGTGCAACGTTTATGTGGAAATGACCCTAATGGCCTGAACAGGCAATATGTTTAGTTTGACCTTGGGCATGGTGGGGGCTTGAAATTGCAGGAACAATGTTGTGTGTGGCCTTGAAATACACCTTTATATCTTTCATCCTTTAGATTATGCCCTCTCAAGTTTAATTTTATATGTTTATTCATCAGCTATTAATGGCATTTATTCCTACATTTTTATATGCCCGCCAAAAAGGCGGACGTATTATGTGATGGCAGTTTCCATCCGTCCGTCCGTCCGTCGTTCATGTCCGGTCTATATCTGGGACAGTTCTCTATCTACAGTTTCAATTTTTGGTGAGTGGATACCCTACGGGAAGACGATTTGTCACATACAAAAATGAAGGTCGAGGTAACAGGTCAACGGTCACTGGCCTGAAAAACAGGAAATCACTGAAGTGTTCGTGTCCGGTCTATATCTGTGAACGTTTTCTTACCACAGTTTCAATTTTTTATGAGAGGATACACTAGGTGGAGACGATGTGTCGCGTACCGAAATTGAGGTCGAGGTCAGAGGTCAAAGGTCACTGTTGCCTAAAAATCAGGAAATCATTAAAAGTTTTTTAATCTTTTGTGAGTGGATTCAATAGAGGGAAATGAAGTGTTGCATACCAAAAATTAGATCAAGGTCGGAAGGTCAAAGGTCACTAAAAATAACTTTCTTTTTGTGTCAGTAGATACCTTAGGTGGACACGATGTGTCACATACCAAAATGTAGGTCAAAGGTCAAGGTCACTGTGACCCCAAAATCATGAAATTGTTAAAATTCATGATTTTTTATGTCCATTGATATATTAAGGAGAAACGATTTGTCATGTACCACAATTTAGGTCAAGGTCAATAGTCAAAGACTTAAGTCACTATGACCCCAGAATCAAGGAATCTTTAAAAATCATGATTTTTTGTGTCCATTGATATACTGAGGGAAGATGATGTGTCATGTACCAACATGTAGGTCAAGGCCAAAGGTCAAGGTCACTGTGACCCCCAAAATCAAGAAATCATTAAAAAAACCTTTTATTGTGGCAGTAATACATTAAGGGACACGATGTGTTACAGACCAAAATATGGGTCAAAGGTCAAGGTCATTGTCAGTGACATAAAAGTGACATTTTCATATGCCTCAAGTTCTCAAGTTTCAAGGTATGGATTGGTACCAAACTTCCCCAAAATCAAGAAATCATTAAAAGTGACATTTTCATATGCCTGTCGAAGAGGAGGTCATGTACATGTAATGCGATATTGCATTCTGTCCAATCATCCGTTAACATTTGTTGTCCATGCGATATCTCAAGTTTCAAGGTACATGTATGGATTGGTACCAAACTTTGGACTCGCATTGCAAAGAGGAACCATGTTCATTTTGAGATCGATTTGTCAAAGATCAAGGTCACAGTCCCCCAAAACTGAATCAAGTTTAGCTAACTATATGCGTTTGGTTGGAATATTTTGAGTTGTCTCCCCTACATGTATATGGCATTTGCCCTGTGGAGTTTCTCCCATGTTTGATACATGTAAGAAACAGCTACATTCAGTTGAACTGTTGTTAAATAACAAGTGAGAAATGACTACATTGTAGTCAAAACCTGCGGCAGTGGCAATAATACAGTGAAAGACATATCAGCGGAGGTAGTGGTAATTGTAGAAAAAAAGCGCCATCTGCAAGTGTTTTCATGCCAAGGGAAGTAATTTTCAACTTCTAACCCACAATTGCAGGAATTGACTAATAGATTTGACACAATATATATATATTCGCTTTCCTCGTTCAAAATCCGACGATGTTGACTGGTCCGTGCCGTCTATACTGAATTGACAGACAAAGTCACAATAATCGCTTTGGCAATGTCTTGGTACAAGTATCGTGAATTCCAAGTTTCAAAACATTCCGTTCAGCCGTTGATTTTTGCAAATCAAAAAGGCTTTCAAATATTTGGAAATCCAAACAAATTTCAAGGATTTAGTCATAGCGCGAACATCTACGCTCTTCAGTCTCCCTTCCCGCTTACTTTGCCGAGCAAAATGGAAAATTTATATTTCCGTCAAAGTTAATTTTCAATGAATTTATTATCAGGTCTATCACTTTGATCTGTGAAACTATGGAATGGGGTTGAAGGCTTTATCGAACTGTTCAAGAGGCATAATGACATTTTTCACGATTCAAATTGAGGCCTGTGACAGTCTTGATATTCGATTAGAATAATAAATTAAGTTTCTGCATTTATGTGCGTTATCATCTGCAAACTAAATACGGTACCTTGACACTCTTTTCCATGCAGCAAGCCAATATCAATGCATGATTTGCTCCTTCTATACAAATGATTACCTATTTCATCCTTAGGAGATATCACCTCATCCGACATGTTTGGTCAAGCCTTTTCGAAGGTTGATAATTTTATTAATTTTTTTTTTTAAGTAAAATTCTGCAAATAAGAAACATTTCTTGTCAGTATCTATGGATATCGCCCTATAATCAATTCGCGAATATGTTTGTCATTAAGTCATTCGGGAGGTGATTTAAGTGCGAAATTTCAGGGTTAGTTCACTAAACAAGGTCTGCGTGTATAAGAGAATCATGTCGAATTCTCGTTATTATCTTTTGGTACATCAAATTATTGCGTTCGCGAAAATGACTTCCAAGTCAATATGAAAGGTATCAAAATAAATTTAAAAAACTCTCAAGGAAATCAAGGTCCTAGCTTTTGACAACGAGATCAAATAGATCGCTTTTATGGTCAGTATCTGCTAATATATGACGTAATTTCATTCGTAAAACTGATTGACAAAGTAACGTAAATTGTGAAGTGTAGAACCAGTAAGTTCTAGCAGAAATGGGCTCTGACTTGAGAGAATGATGTCAAATGCAACATGTTTCTGCCCGTTGTCTGCTGATACACATAAGTATTGATTTTACGGAAGTGATTAATGCAATTCTAAAGGGATTATGGGTGCGGAAGAGGACGAGAACATCAATACCAGCGAAGCAAGGCCCTGGCTTGCGAGAATGAGGATAGAGGGACTGTGTTCCGAAAGAGGATCATTCGAAATAGCTATGTGCCAAATTTCATGCTTGTAACCGAAAGTACACAATATAACTATGATGTACTGTTCGCGCATAGGGTTGTCGGACTCATTAAGTACTACATAGTCATTTATGTATTATAAAACCGTTTGCGCATAAAGTCAGTTTTGAGTATTATCAATGAGTCGGTATAGCTAAGACATTGACAACGAGGTCAAATAGATCGCTTTTATGGTCAGTATCTGCTAATATATGACGTAATTTCATTCGTAAAACTGATTGACAAAGTAACGTAAATTGTGAAGTGTAGAACCAGTAAGTTCTAGCAGAAATGGGCTCTGACTTGAGAGAATGATGTCAAATGCAACATGTTTCTGCCCGTTGTCTGCTGATACACATAAGTATTGATTTTACGGAAGTGATTAATGCAATTCTAAAGGGATTATGAGTGCGGAAGAGGACGAGAACATCAATACCAGCGAAGCAAGGCCCTGGCTTGCGAGAATGAGGATAGAGGGACTGGTTCCGAAAGAGGATCATTCGAAATAGCTATGTGCCAAATTTCATGCTTGTAATCGAAAGTACACAATATAACTATGATGTACTGTTCGCGCATAGGGTTGTCGGACTCATTAAATAGTACATAGTCATTTATGTATTATAAAACCGTTTGCGCATAAAGTCAGTTTTGAGTATTATCAATGAATCGGTATAGCTACCATTAAGTGCAAGTCCAGGGATTGGAGGGTCATTGTTTCGATTCCCACAGAGGGTTAAGTTATTCTTCCTTTCAAAACATATTTCCATATATGCGAATTGCTTGGGGGTAAAGTTAAACATCTTTATTCGGTGAAAGTTGCTGAGTTGTTCCGCTTACTTCTGAAACGTAATTGTTGCGTTTGTTTTTATGATGCATGATCTATAATTTGATACCAAGTATTATTCAATGTTAATCATAATGATAATGCGTTACTTGTTATGCTTCTTCGCCAATTTGTGTTTTATCTAGATTGGGTAGATAAAATGATTACTAGAAGTAGTGAACTTATTTTTCTACTTTCTAAGACAGTCGCCTGGGACTGTATGCAAATTAGCTGAACCACCGACAAGGTTGCGGCTCATCTTCTTTGGTATATAAGAAATCCAAGGATCTTAAATTGTGTATACATCTGCATACTGTTCAATGAAAATGGTAATATCTGAAGACAGTGACTGATGTGACGACCGACAGCTTTAAAGCGACTGACGTAAGAGAATTGAAGTCTGAACGGAAATCAACGAAGCAATAATTCATTCCACCGAATATAGTTGCAAATGAATTCAAACGCGCTTGAAGACAGTGGTTTCATGTGAGATCGGAGGTTGAAAAGAAAAGTGTGGCAGAGATCACACTCTCTTAGCGCATGCGCATTTCAAAAAGTCACAAGAACAAGAAGAAGAAGAACAACAACAACGCGAGCCTCCCGTAGACCTGCGTGCCGCAGGTAAAAACCATACATTTACTAATTTAATGAGAGGGGTCCTTTATGAACTTTATACGTGTTTATTAACTCAAGAGCAAAGGTTAACTTCACTTTCTTCACATTTTTCTTCCTTCATGAAAAATTTTCTCGCCTGACAGAAATCCATTTGAAGGGAAACTACTATTTTCTTGGTTGACTATTGTCGATTTCAGTGTGGGATATGTGTGCTCTCGGCTCTTGTTTCAAGGTCACGTAGTTACATGTACCAAGAGTTAAGACCATTTTAATTTATCATTCAATATAAGATTTGAAACATTTTACATTCTCAGAAGCACAAAATTGTAGACCTTTCTCTGAATTGCTAGCTACCAGTTGGGATCAAGGCCATTAAACAACCTTGAAATTTGGACCAGTGTAATTCCAGATATACGGGCGTATATTGAAGCCCCTTGGGCTCTTGTTCATTGTTAGTGTAATACCAATGTCATGCAGTTCATTGTTCTGTCTGTGCAATGTTCAGGTGGTGGCTCTGAAGTTCATTCCTAAGGTTGGGAAGGCAGAGAAGGAGCTGCGAGGGCTGAGACGAGAGATAGAGATCATGAAGGGTCTACACCATGAGAACATCATCGAGATGCTGGACCACTTTGAGACTGACAAAGAGGTGATGCTTTACCGTCATTCAACACTACAGAATCTACATAAAATATGAATTTATTGCTCAAATCTACACCTGCTATAGTTTGCCCTAATCCTCCTTTGAGATTCTGCTGTAGATTAAAAATTCTCACCCTCTGAAGCCTCAGCTAATAGGTTACACTGCGCCTGCGCCGAAACGCACTTCCCCAAATCCTTTTTACCCCTCGGCCATTTTGGCCTCGGTGTATTGTCATTGCCATGTACGTCCGTCCGTCCGTCTGTACGTTCGTCCGTCCGTTACCGCATTTTAGACAAAACCGCTTGGGACACAACCACCAAATTTTCAACACTTATTTATCTAGTGCTAAGTCAGACGCCTATCGAAAGTGGCTCCCCTTGGCCCATATTTTACAGAGTTATGCCCTTTTACAGATATATTAATTTCTATTCCTGTCCTATATGCCTGAATGTAGCCAACTATATCTGCAGAACTGTGTTCGGTATGGCTACTATATTTTGGAAACTTATTTATATTGTTGTATTCTACAAGCCAACAAAGGATTACTCCCCTCGGCTTATGGAGTTATGCCCCTTTCGGATGTAATAATCTCTAATTTTGTTATCTGTAGCTGAATGTACAAGTTATATCTGCAGATCCGCATTCAGTACAGCTTATTTGTCTCGGGTCTTATTTTACAGAGTGCTAAGTCAGATGCCTATCGAAAGTGGCTCCCACCGGCCCATATTTTACAGAGTTATGCCCCTTTACAGATATATAATTTTTCTATTTCTGTCCTATATGCCTGGATGTAACCAACTACCGACCTCTTGATCATCCCACATAGAACTATTTCTTCCACAGTTCACACTACACATGGGTCTCAATCACTTAAGGAAAGCCGAGGGGTTTTGATTAGATCAATCTCATGTTCTTCCTACAGCCACAGCGTGTGGACATGTTTAGAATAGAGCTCTGCTAAGAATTAGATTTTGATTTTTTTTTACCTATCTTGATAGGGAAAATCAGTCTATCTTTAGTATACAGCATTGTAAAACAATGTCTAAAACAACTAGGAATACTAAGCGCTGCACATCTTGCAGACAATCTTGGTCAAGTTTGGATTTACATTCCCTTTGTTTTTCCTGTAAGACGCATATATGTTATAGGAAAAATACGTGCCTTGACTGTATTTCTTGGCCCGACCAAGCCTGGTACGACTATGCACAGGCCAGACGGAGTTACTTACTGCAGGCCGCAGTAGACGAGGAATTGGCACCCAGCGACAGGCAACAAGCCGAAATTTATCTCAAAGTTGATAAAAATATCAATGAAGACATGCCAGTTTGTCCGTCACCTATATCACCTGTAATTCCGCCAAGCGGCACTATACGTGTTGAAAACCTACCTGGCCAGCTGTTATCGGGTATACCAGTTACGCAATCAGTCCCCACTGCTTTGCGTACAACAAAAGCAGTGGGAAACAAAGGGAAGAGAACAAAAGGAAAGAGAAAGACCACTGAGCCAAATCTACCTTTTGTTAGCGAAGAACAACAGCCTACTGTGTCTTCTATTATTGTGGACACCGCGACCCCTTCCAATATAGCAACAACTGGACAAATATCTACCGGGACTGGTACAATTTCCCCACGTCGGTCGAACCGTAATACATCTAGACGTTCCCGTAATTCTCGTCGCCGATCTTGTTCTTCCTGACGCCGATCTCGATCCCCTTCACGCCGACGTCATCGAGATTATCACTCATTATGTTCACCTTTACGTGATTATAGGTATCAACGTCGGTCCCATTCACCATCCCGTCTAAGCCTACACCGGTCTCGTGAACCACAGCGCACCATGCCTACTCAGCCACGCCGTCTTCACACACCAGTACACCGTGATCCAGGTTTGACTCGCCGATCTCGTTCTCCACATCGTCAGACTCGATCACCTGCACGTCGACATAGAAATTTGCGACGTTCTCCGTCACCTTTACGCCGTCGATCCATCTCTTCTCGTCGACATCGGGGTTCACGACGTTCGTCTTCATCATCACATCGTCATTCCATTTCTTCACGACGCCGATCTCCGTCATCACGTCATCAGGCGTCCATGCATAGGTCTTCAACTGCGAACAATGTTGATCGACCATGCCACCCACTTGATAGATTTGTTGGCTACCAACACTTCTACTCTGCGAGATCTTCGCTATACATCTCCTGATCGTCGATCTTTGTCGTCATCCTCATCTCATATACAGAAATCAACACCGAATGAAGGAGATTTACCGTTTACGGACAAGATGGCGGCCCTGATGGCCCTTGTCCCTGAGATGCCGGAGCCTACTATTTCCTCTTCAATGTCTAGGACTAGACGTGAACCGGTGTCTATGGCGTCTATCGTCGTTCCGGCCTTACCAGTAGTAGCAAAAGCGCCCTCTTCATGTGCGCCATCTCCGGAATGGGCCCCCATAATGGTTAACCTCCACAATCAGCTTCAACATGTTCAAGAACAGGACAAGTTGCAGAAACCCAAGTTTTCCTTCTATAGGATGCACGACAGCGTACTTCCAGTCAAACCCCCCATGTTGGATTTGGACTAATAGACCAAATCCTGAAAACTACCCAAACTACCACCCCACTTACAGCCAAGGAAGTGGAGCGTTTTCAAGAGATGTTCATCGCCATTCAACGGATTACGTCATATACTGATTGGTTCATGTCTGCTGCAGCTCGTCTAGTATTTGACCCTTCCATACGTCAGCCGAAGGGTAATGTTCTCCTATCGCCCGATCATCAAGCCAACCTACGGGGATGTTTTTATACACTGAACAGGTCTAATTGCCATGTGATCGAGGCTTCCGCTTTCTCGTATGCTGCCCTTCTTCAAGCTCAGCGCAAGGCAAACTTACGTAATACTAAAGCCGAAATTTCATCTGTTCAAAACACCTTGATCCGTCAGCCGTTGAATTCCAAGTTTTTGTTCAACAACGCAATTCAGTCTATCATGCCTGACATTCGGGAGGAGAGAACATCTAGACTTCTGACCGCTGCTTCTCGTCGCTCAGCTCCTACCTCGACTACCTCGACTGCATCTAACCAGAGGAATCGAGGTTCAGCTCAGAAGACAACTTCACGGGAGACTACTTCGGATAATTTTCGTCCCTTTGCCAAGCCTTCAGCTACCCGTGGACGTCGACGCGGAGCCCCCAGAGGTAGAGGCAGAGGCAGAGGTGCCTCCAACAAGTGACAGTACTCATTCCTTTCATCTGCCCGCCTTCCGTCATTTCACTCTTCCTATCGTCGGAGGCCGTCTGCAGCATTTCTGGGAAAATTGGCAGCTCATTACAGACGATGTATGGATTCTAAGGACATTAAGAGAGGGATTTCGCTTCACCTTCCACGACCATCCCGTGCTCATATTCCGTCCTCTTCCATCACTGCTGCCAGTTCCTTCAGGACACGTTCAGACACTTCTCTCATCCATCACCACACTCATCACAAAAGGTGCAGTCGGAGGGTTACCTCAGGCCGAGAACACAGTCAGTTTCTACAGCCGTGTTTTCCTGGTTCCGAAAAAGAATTCCGACCAGATGCGTATGATTATCGACCTGAGATGTCTCAACAAGCTGTACCTGTCACCACCTCCGCATTTCAAGATGACGTCGATTTCATCGATCCGGGCCCGTCTACATCACAGGGATTGGCTGGCCTCCATCGATCTACAAAACGCTTATCTGCACATACCCATTCATCCTCGACACCGTCGATACCTACTCTTCACCGTCGCCGGTCGTCGTTTCGAGTGGCAGGTGCTGCCGTTTGGAGTCAACATCGCACCATGGTTTTTCACCCGCATCACAGCACCAGCCATAGCGTTCCTGCATCTACGGGGCATTACATAGAAGTTTACATAGATGACATTTTCATCTGGGCTCAGGACAAGTCTCTACTCAACGCTCAAATCTGATTCGTTCTACTCATCCTCCAATATCTCGGCTTCATTCCTCATCCTCAGAAGTCAGAATTGGAACCGGCTCAATGCCGTCAGTTCATCGGGGCAGTATTCGACACACTTCAACAGTTGGCACGACCCCCGGAAGACCGTTGGACCAACATTCAGTCGATGATTGGAGTCTTCTTGACCTCACCCGCACAGCCCCTCAAGTCATGGCAGAGACTGGTGGGTCTGCTCACATCCGCTCAAGACCTCACTCATTATGGCCGTCTCCAAGTCCGTCCACTTGCATCAGTCAGGGCTTCGTGTTTGACGCGCGCGTAAAATTATCTCTGCGTACACTATTTATGACGCGCGTAAACATTTATTTTACTTCTCAGTGGGATGGCTTAAAAATCCCCGATAATTAACACACCAGGGAGCAAAATTGCCAGTGGCGGTGGTGTTGTTTCGACCGGAAAGAATACCATGCTGATGAAAAAGGCGGAAGTGCACCAGATTTTGTGTCGCTAATACGACCTCATTGATTGGCTTAACGTGACTTGTCTGACCAATCATATTATGCGTTATTATGTGCAGCCTTCGTGAAAACGAGGTTGACACAAAATGGCCGAACAAACAACAGTTGCTGTTTCAACGTTCAATAAATGGAACACTGGGGGCCTAATCCGGTGCCATCCGACGGCAGATGGGAAGGTAGCCGACATTTGGTGTACTCTGTGTGCCAAGCACAGCGAGAAAATCATGAAGGACTCGAGATTCAAGGGCCAAATCAAAAAGGATGTTCAGCGATACATCACCGGGACAACATTTGTTACGAAACACAGTGTTATGAGACATATATCGAGCCATGGTCACCTCGCCGCTAAACAATACGAGGATCTACTAGAATCCACTACAAGCGCTAATGTCACCGATAACACTGAACAAGAGAATTACACTCAACCGAGGATTGATAATGTCTTGCATACAGCATCGAGAGAGGCATATCGCAAACTGCTAAAAACAGCTTATTTATTGGCTGTTGATGGCTTACCTCTGTCGCATTTTAAAACATTGGTCAACGTCCAAAAGGCAAATGGCGTTAAACTACTCAACAAATGTGACAATAGTGATAGAGCCAGTGAACTGGTACAGTACATCGCAGATTCTATGCGTGAGAAAATCACCAACTTGGTGAAGTCTAGCAGTGCCTTCTCCTTGTTGTCCGATGGGTCTCAGGCCAGGAAGACGGGTAGTGAGAAAGAACTAATTTTGATTAGAGTTGTCAGAGATGGGAAACCAATATTTGTGTGCGCTGCGCTGCAAGACATAGACGAATATGGCAATGCCGATGCTGGAAACCTGAAGAAATCTATAGATGATGTGTTTCAAAACAACCCCAAACTGTGTATTGGAAGTGAGTACTACAAGAGCAGATTTAGTTGGTATGACAAGTGACGGAGCGTCTGTAAACACAGGAATTTACACCGGCCTTCTAACAAGAATGACGGAGGATGATCGAGATTGGATGATTGGCATCCACTGTGTTTTACACAGGACTGAACTGGCTATTAAAGATTCATTATTGAAATCTGAATTTTCTGCAGTACATGACTTCATGGTAACTTTACATTATTTGTTTAAGAACTCTGGAAAGCTGAAGCGAAATTTTTACAACATGGCGAAAGTACAGGATGTCCAAGTTTACAACTTTCCTAAAGTACATGGAACAAGATTCATAAGCCACCAGAGACGAGGACTGTATCACCTGGTGCATAACTGGATTATTCTGGCACACACAATAGAAGATTGTATTGAGAACAATAGGGTGACAACAATAACCGCAAAACTGCGTGGGGTGCTGAAAAAACTGAAAGATTTCAAGTTTCTTTCACTTTGTGTTCACTTTCTTCAGATATTGGACATTATCTCCAAGTTCTCCTTGAGCTTACAGAAAGATGACCTACTCATCAATGAAGTTCTTCCCGCCATGGAAAAAACTCAAGCGAGGTGCAATGAATTGCGAGACGAACCTACAGTTTTGGAAACCTTGGTTGAACCGGCAGGTTATCGACTGATCCAAACTAACATGACAAACGAATCAGGCATGTTGATATAGATTGACTACAAACAACTTAATGAAATTATACTTTGAATTTTATTTACCAAATTAAATGTACATCAAGTAAAGATCAAAATGACATAGAATTATTCAATAGTAATATAGTTGTAGACTTCATTTATAATTCTACAAGTACGCATATAAAATGAATTTTATTTACCAAATTAAATGTACATCAAGTAAACATCAAAATGACATAGAACTATTCAATAATAATATAGTTGTAGACTTCATTTATAATTCTACAAGTACGCATATAAAAAAAATTATTTACCAAATTAGATGTACATCAAACTTGTAAAGATCAAAATGACATAGAATTATTCAATAGTAATATAGTTGTAGACTTCATTTATAATTCTACGAGTACGCATATAAAATAAATTTCTAGGCTTTTTGGCACAGTACATATTTACAAGTAATTTGTTTTACAGTTGACTTGTATAAATATCAATACCTACCTGGCCAGGAGTACTACTTCAACCTGATATGATACTTACCTGCTTATTTTTTTAACTAAAAGTTATATTGTATACTGAACTGGATTGAGTTTCATCCAGCTAATGAATGATCTGATCTCTACTCTTTACAGATGATGAAGACAGTGGGGCCCGGGCTGAATACGAAATCACGAAAATGGTTGCTAAACTTGGACATATTCGTCGAAAGAAGAAGAATCGTGAATTTACCAGTCTGTCGATGCAGGGTCTTACCAATGTTGGTAGCGCAACATCTACTGTCACTCGTATCAAAGCCAGTGTCATTGATGAGTTAACTACATGTCTTGACCAGAGATTCAGTTCCTTTAAGCTACCAATTTTTTCTCACATGGCATGGATAAATCCAGCCAACTGGTGTGACACTCAACATGAAATCAGGTCACTGAATTACGTGGCTGAACACTTTGAACAAACCTTGAACTCAAATGGTTTTGACAAGACCAAACTGAACAATGAGTGGAAAGACCTAAAATTGTTAGTAAAACACTTCTTTCCCCCAAGTGTAGATACCACGACCTTGTGGAGTAGAATTCTTTCCAGTCGCAGATCTGAGTTCAAAAATCTCTCTATGCTGGTAGAGATAGTTCTTTGCTTAGGTCCAAGTAATGGTGTAGTTGAAAGTGGTTTCAGTCAATTAACAGCCATGTTGACCGACAGAAGGTTGAGTATGAAACATAAAAACATGGAAAACCTGCTGCTGATTTTGATAAATGATCTTGTGTGGACTGACAAAGACAGGGAGGACATTATCGAGAATGCTTTACAGAACTTCATGTCCAAACGGAGAAGGCTCCAGGTTGACCAATCAAATATCTCATTGTTAGGGGCTAGCAGTAGAAGACGAAAACGACCAAAAAGAAAGTATGCGCATTCGTGCTATGTACATGAAGTTCCCATGAGTGGATCAGATTCAGAAAGCGATGGTACGGAATCAGGCGATTCAGTTTTAAGTGGTTCTGATTCAGTTCCTGGATCAGATTCATCATCAGATTTATCAGAAAATAGTGATTCAAGCAGTATGATCGTGGATTGTTCTGAGGATTAGGAAATGATTTAGATTACAGTTTATAACTTGGAATTATGGATTGTGAATTTAACCAGAATTATTAACAGCCCTAACATGTATTATATTGGGTGTTGTCACTTGTGACGCGGTTGACGAGTTTAATGATAATTAAATCGCAACTATGGCACTAATCATTCCAGTTCAGTTGATTATTAATTTTACACTTGCTGAATAAAATGTTTATTGGAATTGGAATGTAGTTCTTCTGATTAATCTGTGCTAAATAATTTGCATGCCACATCTGATCTCTGCAACAAATCAGGACCCTGCATTTAAGGTGGAGAGTCGTCGAACTAGGGAACTGTCAAATGTAGTTTCACTCTCGTAAGCCTTTTGGCGAGAGTGATTTTTAGCTCACGCAGCAGCTCTCTTTGTAGGTTTTACGTGAGCTATTTTTAGCTCGCGTGCGATTTGCTAACACGAAGCCCTGGTACTGTGTGTTGAAATACATGAAATGGTATTGCGTCGAAATAACCAATACAAGACCTGACTCTCCTTGTAAATAAATGTTCAAGTTTGGATTTCTTCAATTGAATTATCTGTGTTTTCGTCTCTATTATATCGGACAGTGAAATTGCCCGATATCCCGGGTTACACTCTTATTACTGGCATCCACTTCCAAGACAAATTAAAACCACTGCTCAAGAAAAGCCGGCCAGCTGATAAGTTTTCTTTTCAGGCACTCAATTGCTTCTTGACACAGTTCCAAAGATCTACAATACTGCTGTTCTTGTCTGACTTCTGTTTGGTGCCTTCGTTACTCAACATTTGCTGATCAGGTCATAAAACGGAATTGTGATTGTAGCAAACTTCTCCACAAAACAGGTATAATATGACAAGTCTGTAGCCCACACAGTTATATCGTCCAAGTAGACAAAAAGCCTCCATCAGATCTTCATGGAAGATGAATGTCGCTGGTGAGTTAGTGAGCTCAAATGGAAACCGGTTAAATTCAAATAATCCAAATGGAACCATAAAGGCATTCTCCGGCTTATCACCTTCCTCAACCTCTATTTGATTGTATGCGGAAGTGTAATGTCAAGAAGTAGGGTGCTTCCATCATTAGATCCGGTGATTCCTGTATTCGAGGGAGAGAGTACACAAACTGCACAGCCTTTGAATCCAGCCTTCAGTAGTCACAATGTATGCGAAGATTGTCACTCTTCTTGCACACCAATGCAAGCATCTAGTCCATTCAATATTCAGCTATCCATCAAAGAATTTCCGCGTCCATAATCCAAAGACCTAATTTATATAATTGCATTAGCACCAAATTGAAAAAATAACAGTATGCATAACACCAGGCTAGTTTCCTACAAGAGAAGCGATCAAGTTTTCAATGACGCCGGCAAGACATCATGATGTTTATGATGAATACCACAGGTCACTGCCTCTGATGATACCCTTATCCAGCTGTTCCTGGAGATGACCTTTGAGTTGATGTGGAGGAATCCGGCAATGTGGAAGATAGTTACTTTAATGATCCTATGTATCTGATGACATATAGTTATCTTATCCAAACCTGGCGTGAGGACTTGGCAGAATGACCAAAGACTGCCACCAAGGGAGATAAGTTATCTGCAGTCTATTACACTCAATGGTGTAAGGGAAGCTACATGATGTCATAAATTCACAGAATTAACGTTTCAGCTAGGTCTGTACTCCCTGGAAAATTTTGGAATTTCAGACGATTCTCTACACATTTTCTGATCCTTTTCAAGGCACTTGTCACAATTATTGGGGATGGGTGAGTGGGGGGGGGGGGGGGGGCGTGGGGGAAAGTGGTCCCTGACCATTAATTAAGTCATTACTGTATCAAATTCCCATATTCTGAGAGGATTTACTGCGACAGTTATTTCCAGGTTAATGTACAGCAAATCGGAGCACATTCTGCTGAGACAGTGATTCCCAGATGACGTCGGATCCCTCTCTACCAGCTTCAGATTTTGACCATTGTTGGTGTAACAACATTGCAAAAGGCAAGACTAAATTAACCAGTGATAACATCCGGTATGGTAAGCCCAATGGTCGTTTCTTTGATACCAATAGGAATCATTAAACATAATGGTTTATTTATCATCACGTCCTGCTTTCCGGGATAGGGAGATGAGTGGGCAGATTTTATTTTATTTTTTATTTCTGTTTATGGTTGGGCACATTCTATATGAAATCTGCATTGAAACAAGCTGATTGGTGAACTGTTCATTCTGTTTGCAGAATAACGAAATATAGGATTCTCTAATTAATTTTGAACCATTTACAACCTTAAATTAACATAATAAATTAGCTCTCTAATCTCAGGCAAATAATGTGAAATTTGCAAGTCAGCACACAGTGCTAAAACAACTACAGACACTGAGGAACTCAAGGTTACATCTTAACACCTGAAAACCCTATCTTAACCCCCATTTCAACGCCATGATGCAGATGGATGTCAGAAAGAAAGATAAGCATGTTCACAAGTTTTCATATAATTTATTCTCTCCATTGTTACATCATACCCGTGCTGGGGAAACCGTGTTGGGTATGTTTATAATTATGTCTCCCCCAACTATGTTGGGGGGAGACATCTAGTGTTTGTGCTGTCTGTCTGTCTGTCTGTCTGGTTGGATGTCTGGATGTCTGGATGGATGTCTGTCCGTCCCCTTGCCTTGTCTGCAAGATATCTTGAGAACTGCTGGATGGAATTTCACCAAACTTGGATGGAAGCTTCATTGGAATAGCCCCCTCATTTGATTAGGTTTTGGTGCATGTGCGTGCATTCATCCGTGTCCGGTGTCCGTCCGTCCGTCCGTCCATCTACTTGTACATGTATATACAGGCCTTGTCTGCAAGATATCTTGAGAACTACTGGACGGAATTTCACCCCACTTGGATGGAAGCTTTAGTGGGATAGCCCCCTCATTTGATTAGATTTTGGTGTGTGCGTGCATTCATCCATGTCCGGTGTCCGTCCGTCCGTCCATCTACTTGTACATGTATATACAGGGCTTGTCTGCAAGATATCTGGAGAACTACTGGATGGAATTTCACCAAACTTGGATGGAAGCTTCATTGGGATGCTGCCCCCTCATTTGATTAGGTTTTGGTGTATGTGGGTTCATTCATCCGTGTCCGGTGTCCGTCCGTCCGTCCATCTACTTATACATGTATATACAGGGCTTGTCTGCAAGATATCTGGAGAACTACTAGATGGAATTTCCCCAAACTTGGATGAAAGCTTCATTGGGATAGCCCCCTCATTTGACTAGGTTTTGGTTTGTGTGCATGCGTTCATCCGTGTCCGGTGTCCGTCCGTCCGTCCATCTACTTGTACATGTATATACAGGCCTTGTCTGCAAGATATCTTGAGAACTACTGAGCGGAATTTCACCACACTTGGATGGAAGCTTCAGTGGGATAGCCCCCTCATTTGATTATGTTTTGGTGTGTGTGCGTGCATTCGTCCATGTCCGGTGTCTGTCCGTCCGTCCATCTACTTGTACATGTATATACAGGGCTTGTCTGCAAGATATCTGGAGAACTACTGGACAAAATTTTACCAAACTTGGATGGAAGCTTCATTGGGATAGCCCCTCATTTGATTAGGTTTTGGTGTATGTGCGTGCATTCATCCGTGTCCGGTGTCCGTCTGTCCATCCATCTACTTGTACATGTATGTACAGGCCTTGTCTGCAAGATATCTTGAGAACTACTGGACGGAATCTCACTCCCCTTGGATAGAAGCTATAGTGGGATAGCCCCCTCATTTGATTAAGTTTTGGTGTGTGTGCGTGCATTCATCCATGTCCGGTGTCCGTCCGTCCGTCTACTTGTACATGTATGTACAGGCCTTGTCTGCTTAGATATCTTGAGAACTACTGGACGGAATCTCACTCCCCTTGGATAGAAGCTATAGTGGGATAGCCCCCTCATTTGATTAGGTTTTGGTGTGTGTGCGTACATTCATCCATGTCCGGTGTCCGTCCGTCCGTCTACTTGTACATGTATATACAGGGCTTGTCTGCAAGATATCTGGAGAACTACTGAACAGAATTTCACCAAACTTGGATGGAAGCTTCATTGGGATAGCTCCCGCATTTGATCAGGTTTTAGTGTATGTGTGCATGCATTCATCTGTGTCCGATGTCCGTCCAACCGTTCATCTACTTGTACATGTATATACAATGAAAATCGCTTCTTTGTAATTAATATTTTTAGATACGCAGCTTTGTTTAAGATAGTTATTGCTACATTCATTTTATAGCACTTTCCCTTAAATTATGTGCCCATTCAAGGCAAGGTGGGAGGTTGGGGGAGACGTATGTTTTTGCCCAAAAAAACAACCAGCATAGGCTTCATGCCGGAGCGGCAACTCAAGGGTCAAAGCGGAACCTCTAGTTCAAGTATACTCTTGTCCAATCAGACGCCGCCATTTGATGTTGTGTCGGTTTTATTCATTCTTGCACGTTAGATGTATTCTCGGATATGCTTGTCCAATCAGAAACTGCCATTTGGTGTTGCCTCAACCTTCGGTCATGTTCCGACTCTTTTCTGTTAGACGTATCTCTAATATCGTCAGGCAAACCATGATACTGTAACAGCAATGGAATGTCCTGGAACAGCTGTTTGCGCATTTTGATTGCATTTTGCAGGGCCTCTGGGGGTTATAGTCCCATATCCTCTCCTAGGTGACGCTTGATCTTCATGATTGACTTATGCGTGGGGTCACCTTTCATTTCAAGCTGCAGCAAACTATACTGTTCGCAGATCGTCGTGGCTAATTTTCTGATGCAGGGGCGTATTTGGATGTAAGTTTGTTGCATGTTAGAAGAATATACACAAGTTTGAAGACACCGAGGCACAAGAAACCGATGCAAAAGCTGATAGTATACAGATGATTCTGAGAGTCCACGGACTGATACCGAAACAGGGACTACTGAGAGTATATCTACTGATACAGGCACCTCGCTTGCTGATAGTCAATCTCTGTCCCATGGAAGCCTGAGTGAGGGAGATCGTACTTTGACAGCAGGTATTATATCACCCATGCTGCGGTGATCGAAGATGATGGACAGCGACACAGCTCACCAATTACCAATATATGAGTTGTCAGAGCATTTCCATCATAGCTCTATGAATTTTGTATCTAATACCGCTTATGCCGGTGCTAGGGGCCGTGTGGTCATGTCATCCAAGTTGGCAAATGAACAGGTAAAATAAAAGCGTACCTGAGATACAACACATATCATGAATCGTTAGATTCTTGGTATGTGCTTTAGAATAGGTTAACCAGAAGACTATACTGTGAAGTCATGTGGCTCTGTCAGTATGTCGGCACCTCTTCCCACTTCCCTTATATGCGTTGTAATGATTACGTGCAACAAACTTACATCCAAATGTGCCCCCACATCAGAAATACAGCCATGACGATCTACGAACAGTATAGATCGCTGCCGCTTGAAATGAAAGGGGACCCCACGCATAAGTCAATCATGAAGACCAAGCATCACCTGGGAGAGGATATGGGACTACCACACACAGAGACCCTGAAAAATGCAATCAAGATGTGCAAACAGCGCAACTGCCTGACCATATTAGGGATACGTCCAACGGACAAGAGTGAACATGACCGAAGGTTGATGCAACACCAAATGGCGGCTTCTGATTGGACAAGAATAGCCGAGAATACATCTAGCATGCAAGAACGAATAAGACAGGTGCAACACCAAATGACAGCTTCTGATTGAACAAGTGCATACTTGAACTGTACTCAACTCAGCTTCCCCAGCGCGGGTATGATGTAACATTGGGGAGGATAAACTATATGAAAACTTGTGAACGTGTTGATCTGCTGTCTGCATCATGGCTTTAAGATGTTGAGACGGGTGCTAAGGTGTTGAGATAGGGCGTTCAGGCGTTAATTACAAGCGTCTAGTCCGTCATTCATAATCCAGCCGTCGTCCATTAGAGAATATCCGCGTCCATAATCCAAAGACCTATTCCATATTCCATATAACAGTATTAGCACCAAATTCAAAAAGACAATCATTGTATACATAAACATAGGCTTGTTTCCGGCAAGAGAGAAGCGGTCAACAGTTTTCAATGATGCCGGCAAGACATCATGATGTTCAAAAAATATCAAATCCGTATCGCTGATCAGTATTCTTAATCCATAATATTCGTTGTAAAGTCGTCATCTAAAGAATGATGTATCTCAATCACGCTTTGATTGTGACTGTTCATATGAGTACCATGAGGATCTTGAAGTACATGGGTTCATACGGCCCCTAGCCGACACAAGTTACGAAACGTAGCGCCATAGATCTTGCACGCTACGTTCGTATTTTGCTATCAGCATGCGATATGTATCGCCAAATTTGAGAAACTCTGAGTGGAGGCGCTTGGTGGAATAGCCCTGTTTTATAAGTTTCTGCAGCAATGTTTTGTGACGTTGATTAAAATCATCACATTTAACACAGGATCTAGCAAATGCTACTAAGCGAGATATGTATACGCCATATGCAGGTCCCAGTGGAATATTACTATCCAGAAAGGGATAGTTTATGATGTCGAAATTGTAATCATCTCTTTTGTCATAAAGTCGACGACAGACCGGCGTTAAGGCGTTGCGTGGGGATTCCCCTTCTCTCGCTGCATGTATTGCTATGCACATAACTTTGTCGTGCCTGGGGCATAGTCAGTACCTCTGAAACTGCTCTTTCTCCACTACTCCTCAGTGCGCATGCGCGTCACGTTTCATCCCCTAGTCTGGATCTACCTGATTAGAGCTTCAATAGGATACCACCCACGCCTTATTTGGACCAATGGTGATCCTTCTCTACCCCAAAACGTTCACTCAAATGCTATATATCCACTGTACTTGCGCAGCTTGATGGCATTTCAACTACAGTGCAGTCCAGTCGGACTCTGCTTCACGAATACGGCTCATTCGGACCATGGATGGTCCATCTCCACTCCAAAACGTCCATTCTAATGCAGTTTTTATGGAATATATAAAATCTATAGAGCAGTCCAGATGTCTTTTTAACATTGAAGTGACTGAAGTGTATTTGTGCGCCTTTCCGACAGAAATGTGCAAATCAGGGGAGATAACCAGGAATTAGGCCAACAGAGTTATCGCCCCTTAATGCGACCAAAGATCAGCTTTTACTACCACTGAGCTCATTATCTGGAGTTCACTTGGTGACATCACAAAATCTCATTTGCATGAATTTCCTGAATATCAGATTTCTACTTCAAACTCCAATATCTCGGCAACCGTTTGGAGTATAATTTACAGGTGGTGACGGCGTCTTATTCAGAATTTTGAGAACTTTCTTCTCCTAAAAGTGACCCTGTAGGCCGTTTGCGTTCCCCTTTAATGTTTTCAAGTCATATATTTATCTTTTATATATTTATGTTTGGTGGGA
Organism: Hanleya hanleyi; assembly: GCA_036873755.1. Classification (NCBI taxonomy): domain Eukaryota; kingdom Metazoa; phylum Mollusca; class Polyplacophora; order Lepidopleurida; family Hanleyidae; genus Hanleya; species Hanleya hanleyi. Next base: position 153,595 of record JAVTVY010041065.1, read on the forward strand.
GTTTTGTCACTGAGTGTTTTGTCTCTCTCAAGGGAGTTTTGTCTGTTTTCCCTCATTTAAAGTCCGAGTTCGCGCTCCCACTTTTATAAGAAACCAAGATGTCAGCGCCCATGATGCATGATGCAGAACAGATGAGCAAAACGTAAACGCTATATTTATCCCTTGGTCCAAAGACTAGCAACTTTTAGTCACACACGATGGCATCTCCACTAAAAAGGTAAGATTATACCACGTCCAGCGATTGATTTAGTGACAGTACTGTTAAACATATTGAAAAACAATAATTCCATCGGCCACTTCACAACAACAACAACCATGTTGCGTGACTTGCTATCATGCTACAGACAACAACAACAACAGACTGGGTACGGACAATTTCTCCTTGGACGTATTCTCCCCGGACAATACCCCCGCCCCGCCACCACGATAAACATTTTTCCAACCAGGGGAATCTTATTATTACTTTACTTTATTTCCATACATGAATACATATAGAAACATAAAAAAAATATATATACAGAATCAGAATCAGAATCATTTATTTGCACAGATATGCCACAGAGGGCCAAAGGCAATTACACACAAGACAAAAACATAACAGTAGTAGTAACAGCAAGGTCCGTAGATACAGATCTATATGAAATATTAACCTGTCTAGTATGTAAATTATGACAGATACAGATGTACTGTGTATAGTATATTATAGAGAAACAGATGCTACTCCCTGATAACGAGCAAATGTATTCAAGAGCTCTGCACTGATGATACCTGTACATTAAGACTCAAGTCAGTGACAAGAAGGGTATATTATAAACATAATGAGTATTACTCGTCAGTTAACGTTGGTTGACAATGCGATCAGTATAAGTAGAGAAGCACTCCGCTGTATACAATGCTAGGGCTTGGACAATAACTGGATTCTTCGATCGCATTAGATATATAAACATGGCATCATTGCTCATAGATTGTATACCTGGGGATATATTCTGTAACTTGGAAAATAAAACCATTCTTCTATCAAGGTGACGCCTACACTCAAGTACAAAGTGTAGCTCAGATTCTATCATATTATAATGTGTACAAAGTCTGTCACATCTGGGTGGTTTAGGCCTTAAGTATCTACCCCTCTCGATCTGCAGCGGATGTGCGCTTATGCGCAGTTTAAGTAAAGCAGATCTCAAAGATTTATTACGGATATTTAATATAGTAGATGATTGTTCAAAGTTGCTTTTGAAGGTTCTGTAACTATCAAGCTTACTCATATTTTCAATATTATTTTTCCAATCCATTTTATATACCTTCTGCAATTCCTTGAGAATAAACCTGACTGCAGCTTTCGGATATTTACAGCCTTGATTTTCCCAGATGTGATAGCTTTTGAGAGATATCAGGGTTTTTTTATGTCAATGGTTGTTAAAAACAATGCCATGTACAAACAAGATTATCACAATCTCCAGGCAAACATGCACATACATACTTCATACAGCTCTAACAATACAGAATAGTTAGTTGGGATAGGCTTAATAGCCTGTATCCAAGATATGGGGTCGGCTAAAGTGACAAACAAATGAATGCTGCCCTAAAGCCCACTATATTGGGCCATCACTACCTCGAACATAAATTCGGGTCCAACTCCGCACATCCATCTGGACACATTGCCAAGAAGAGTGATGTGTGGAGTCGCACCCCAATCGACGAGGGTGCAATAGTTTAATATTCATGCTCAAGTCTGTGTGGCAGGGGTGCCGGCTAGCTGCGATGTTCTCTGTTGTAACATTTCGTAAATAAACTGTGCAATTTTGGGGGACAGATGGTTAGGTGGGTTGATCAAAAAATAGAATTTTTCTTGATCTGTTAGATGTCAAGAAATGACAAGTGTTGTCGATTAACTTGTATAATATATCTCGCAGTTTTTTACCGCTAGGACACTGACAAAGGAAGTGGTATTCATCTTCCACAGTTTTATTTAATATACCATCACAACGTTTGCACCATCTTTTGTCCCGATCTATTTTTCTGTACCTCCCCGTTTCTATTTCAAGTCTGTGGGCGCATATTCTGAGTTTTGTTAAAGATTGTCTAAAATTCTGGGTTTTTTATATATTGTAGGTAGCCAGCAATCGAATAGGATTGTTTAATATATTTATAATGAAGAAGCTTCTCTGATTCTTCTAGTTTGTTAATGTAGTATTCGATATATTTATCTTTTAGTTTATCTTTTACTTTTTTTGATACGTGTTTGGATTTGGAATGGTGAGTTAGGTGTTCGTCATTGTTGATATTGTGTTTTTCTTTTATTAGAGACATAGCTATGCCATCCAATTCCATCAGTTTTTAGTGATTTACTGCACGTGATTGCATCTAGAAGAATAGTTCGATCCAAACTATTTTCAAGATGTATCGTATAGTTAAGTATGTTTGTGTGAAAAACATTTTGTTTTAATTTTCAGAAAATTGAATGTCATAAAAATTGTGATTGAGTTTGTGAATAGGGTTTAACGAACAGTTTTCCAGCTATCTAACGATGGGGAAGGGAATAGTCAAGTAAAACGACTCTGATTTTATTATCTGCAGAGTCGTGCCATACGATCCAAGGCGATTCACTGACGAAAATAGGTGAAAATAGACCAGAAATACACATCCACACATCCCACTGACACTGTCATAATGTATGGTCTATCCGGGTTCGCGAGCAGCCTTAAACACTTACTTGCATTCCAGCCGAGAAAATCCCAGTCAAGAAATGTAAACATCACCGGACCAGCTTTTCCAAAAATGATACCCTTCTATAGTATTGAATGGTCCAGAATTACATCTGAAATTTTGTATTTTAGATCAGAATGCATAGAACTATTTCCATCAACACCTACTTTGAATTCCACATTATAAAGTTCTAAAAATGAATAGAACAGAATTTCAACTGAACTGTTTTTGGGAAAACTCGTCTTTAGGTGAGGGGAGTGGATATATTTTTTGGAAAAGCCCTTGTACCGGGGTATCAAGATGGTGGAGATGTTTACATTTCTTGACTGGAAATTATTTTCTTGGCTGTATTTGGAATGCAACTTGCAAGTAAGTGTTTCTACTTGTAACAGAGCAGATCAAATAATGCTGTCATTTTATAGTGCTGATGCCCCACTGAAATATCATGCCGTGTTTTTTTTATTGGAATTCTGTACATTTTGATTATTTTTCTGGTTTCCATGACAACAGAATGGCAAAATATCCATATAACTTTGACGCTCTGGAAGCCGAACTGTTGCACTTCTAGAGAGACTTTAGATTTGGTATAAATTATTGGTGTGTGGTAAAACAGCTAGTCTAAGCCTATTGAAATTGTGTTCGTTTTGATGGTTTTAGTGATTTCCATGGCAACAAAACGGAAAAATATCAATATATTATAACGACTTTAACGTTATTTTATAGAAGCCAAACCGTTGCAGATATAGACTTCAAATTTGGTATACAGCATTGTTGTGTGGCAAAGCAAGGGATTATTTAAATTGGGCCCATTTTTATGGTTTAGCAAATTCAAAAACAATTGACAATAACTTTTTTTACGTCCTCGAATTTGGGCTTTTTTGCTCTAGGACCTGTTAATTTGGGCGCCGGTAAATGGTATGTAAATCGGCCTGTATATGACCCTGAATTGGTGATTGACTGTAGATGTGTTTGGCAAATACAGATTTTCAAATAGCTCAGATCTGTCTTGGGCTTTGCTATTGTATCTCACTTAATTGAGCTATTTGGCTAAACTAGAGCTATTGTTTCTGACCTGTTCTCTGCTCCCTTCATGGAGACAATATCTGTAAGTCTGGTTAAAAAAAATTCCTGTTTAGCATCACCGCCCGCCCCGAAGTATTCGCCCACTCCAAATTTTATTTTTATCTCGCCTTACGAAGTAAAGGGGAGATATTGTGAGGGGGGAAAGAGGATGTCGTCGTCGGTGTCCCGGCCTGGAAATGATAAGGTTTTTGGTTTAGCAAATTCAAAAAAAATCTAGAAAATTTAGAAAAAATATAAAAAAAATAAAAAAAATATGGGGGATGGGTACTCCACCTGCGGGTACTACCCCTGGGGCGCTCCAATGTTAAAATCAGATGATAGAGTTTTGCATTTAGCTGAAGTGCAGAACTTTGTCAGCTGTCAATGGATGATTATGAAACTTGGTGCACATGTTTCTTATGATTAGAGAATGTACCTACAGGTGCTATTTTTGAGATGAAATATTTTTTTTGTCCAAATTATGGCAAATGAGAAGAGTTTTCTGTTTAGGTGAATTGTACATGTAGGCCTCTACATGTATACATGTACATGTACATGGTAAGTTTGCTGCAGTTGTCAGATCTCATTGGATGATTACGAAACTTGGTACACATGTTTCTTATGATTAGAGGATGTACCTGTGCTATTTAGGAGATGAAATATTAATTTTTGTTCAAATTTCGAGGGTTTTGTCTAAGTAATTTGCCAATGATAATGTACATGTATATACATGTACATGTACACCTGTACATGGAAAGTTTTCTGAAGCTGCCAGCTTTCATTGGATGAGTTTGACACTTGCTACCCAAGTTCAATGTGATTTGAGGATGTGCATGTGCTATTTAAGAAATGTGACATTAAATATGAATTTTTGTCCTAATTATTGCAGTTTAGACTTTGTACGTTTCCATTGATAACGTTTTTGTTGGGCAAAACATGTAGATCTGTACATGGAAAGTTTGTTGAACCTTTCGTGGGATGACTATAAAACTTGGTGGACATGTTTCACGTTTTCCTAGGTCAGAGCTGTCCCGCAGTAATCCCACACGGGACTGACCTCTCCAGCAGTAATCCCAAATGGCACTGGCCTATCCAGCATCAATGCCACACAGGACTGATCTATCCAGCAGTAATCTCACACAGGACTGACCTATCCAGAAGTAATATGACACTGGACTGCAATATGCAGCAGTAATCCCACATGCAGGGGTCGAAATGTTTTTTGAGAATTACTTGTCACTGTGACAGGTAACTATTTTTTTTACTTGTCACCCTGGTACTTCAGCTTGTCACTCCTACATTGTACTGAAACTTTTTTCATCATATATTCCAACCAGTCTCTCCATTTTCCAGGCATTGGAGAATTTGAACATAGGTGGGTTTTTTCTCGATCGCGAGACATTTATGACAGCGACAAATTTGTCTCCTTCGTTTAGCTCTGCATTGCCAAGATCAATGTCCTTACTCCCTGATGTTGACTCAGTGGGCTCATTTCTGCCACCAGACTGTTCCACTATTAGGGAGTTCAGAGTAAAATGTCAACAGAATGTTCAATTATGAGATTAAATTTGCTGGAATGATATTTTCTTAAGGATCATATCAGCAGGAGGGTTTTATCAACTTTTTTTGCGGGTAACCCCGATTAAAAACTTGACTTTGAAAAATTGAGTTTTGGGGAAATTTTGAAATTGAGTTTTACCCCCCCCCCCCCAAAAATGAGTTTTTATCCATGGGAAAATGTGCGTCAAACACGCACGAAAAAAACCTGAGTTATAGTGAATAAATATTGAGTTCTTCAACATGTTCAAGAGATAAGTCGAGCTCCCAAATGAAAATGTTGAATTGTCCTGACAAATTATCAAGCAAAATTATTGTTGTTGTTGTTGCCTTCACTCGATCAACTCGCGAGTGGTAGACGTTAGCGCTTGTCCGCTTGTCTGGATCAAGTAAAAATCGGCACGGGCAACACAACGTTCACGTTAGCTGCCGGTGTTGACAAGCACGATTTTCTTCCGATTAAAATACTCACTGACAAAGTTTTATTGAGCTCCTATTCTCCGAAATAAAACATAATCAATCAGCTTGTTCTGGTTTCATTTTCGACTTGAAGTTGCCAGGCATGAACAGTCGATAGAAATATAGGCGGATTGCGCTAGATCGTGCCAGTCAATTCGTTTAATTTATCCATTAGTTTTGCCTTTCAAGCGGATCGTGTGCAAATCTAGCGGGAGATTAATCCTGGAGTTTGATGTACCCAAGCTCTCGTGTTGTGTGGCAGCGGGATGAATGACGAAGTGAACAGAATGTCTGATGTAAATAAAACAAAACTCAACAACTGTTTCCGGAACACAATTCAGTCATGTTAGGCCTGTAATTAGCTCGTAATTCAGTATTTTTAGGACAGAATAGTTACTTGTCGCGGCGACAGGTGGAATTTTAATTTAGTTGTCACTTGAAAAAATGACTTGTCGGCGACAGGTAGACAGGCGTTATTTCGACCGCTGTATATGGCACTGACCTGTCCAACTCAACTATCCAGCAGTAATCCCAGACCGGACTGATCTATCCAGCAGTAAATCCCATTTGGGACTGGCCTATCCAGCAGTAATCCCACACAGGACTGACCTATCCAGCAGTAATCCCAAATGGCACTGGCCTATCCAGCAGTTATGCCACATGGGACTGACCTATCCAGCAGTAATCCCAGACCGGACTGGCCTATCCAGCAGTAATCCCACATGGGACTGGCCTATCCAGCAGTAATCCCACACGGGACTGGCCTATGCAGCAGTAATCTCACATAGTCATAGGACTGACCTATCCAGAAGTAATATGGCACTGGACTGCAATATGCATCCTACATGGGATTAATGTATATGCCGTTAATCCCACATGGGACTGATGTTATTGTCTATACCAGATAATCTATTCCAGACATTATTGTCTGTACCACATCTATTCCAGATGTTATTGTTTGCTCTACATGTATACATGCTTTCAATACTGCTGTGCATAGCTATGCATTGCCAATTTATTGTTTCTCTGTATAGGCCAACCCTTTGAGATATATATCATACAATAAAGATATTCTATTCTATTCTATATGGTACAACTCGGCCGTGTTCTAATTCATTTCCAGAATTTCCTGTCAGTGTCCATGAGAGAAACGGCTAAAAACAGTTATAAACCAGAATTGAAAACACACAAATTGGTGTATATTTGTTCAAATATATTGCGCAATTCAAAAATTTTATCACAAAGTGATAATACTCTATTTTACCGTCATCCCTGAACGTGTATTGGCTCCACGATTGAGTGAATGAATAGGGTTTAACGTCGTTTCAACATTTTTTCAGCTATATCACGACAGGGAAGTGAAGGGATGGGGAGTACTTGTAACATAGCATTATTTCTTGTATCACATCATATCCAAATTAACAAATTCAATAATGAGAGGTTGAACGAATTATACATGGAGTGTGTTTGTATAGCATGTCATTCAGTCCACGAGTCATTATTCTCCAGACTGACGCACCACAAACACGAAGAGGGAGGTAAGTCGGATGCCATGGGAATTGGCCCAAACTTCATATTTGCGGAAAAGAGGGTTCCCATTCTCAAAATGTAGGGTTAGCTGGCTGTAAGTACCCACACACAAAGCCAAGACTTCCCTTGACAAAATAACAAAAATCCACCGAGCCAAGGTTTTCTTTTGGGATTTTATTTTCATGGGCCACTTTTATACAAGAAAAAAAAAATGAAACAAATCAGTAAAAGAAAAAACTGCCCACCCTACCCAGATTTTTTTCTCAAAAAATGATGCTAAACAGTTAATTAATGTTAAGGTGGCTCCCTGGTTTAGATGCAAAGTCATGTCATTTTTATACGCCCGCCAAAAGGCGGACGTATTATGTGATGGCGGTTTCCGTCCGTGTGTCCGTCTGTCCGTCTGTCTGTCCGTCCGTCGTGTCCGGTCTATATCTGGGACAGTTTTCTATCTACAGTTCTAATTTTTGGTGAGTGGATACCCTATGGGGAGACGATGTGTCGCGTACCAAAATGAAGGTCAAGGTCAGAGGTCAAAGGTCACTGGCCTAAAAAACAGGAAATCACTGAAGTGTTCGTGTCCGGTTTATATCTGTGAACGTTTTCTATCCACAGTTGCAATTTTTTTGTGAGTGGATACCCTAGGTGGAGACGATGTGTCGCGTACCAAAATTCAGGTCGTGGTCGGAGGTCAAAGGTCACTGTTGCCTAAAATCAGGAAATCATTGATCGTTGACAGTTTTCTATCTACAGTTCTAATTTTTGGTGAGTGGATGCCCTAGGGGGGAACGATATGTTGCATACCAAATGTAGATCGAGGTCAGAGGTCAAAGGTCAGTGTGATCGAAAAATCAGGAAATCATTAAAAATTTCTAATTTTTTGTGAGTGGATTCAATAGAGGGAAATGAAGTGTCGCACACCAAAATATAGGTCAAGGTCAAACAGGCCTCGAAATTTGGCGCGAACGAAACGATCGTTCGCGTGTCGGTTACGCAAATCCGAAATGGCCAGAACGAAAAATCGGTTACGTGAATGCACTTCTTGAATATATGTTCTGGTAACAAAAGTCCCAACCTCTTCTCTGTCTGTCCACTGTGCAAACTTTTAGTTTAACAACATGACATGTGTCTTTCAGCATGTTTTAAAAGCGAAACGCAAACTCGACCCTGTCTGCATTGAATTTGTAGACTACCACGTGGCAGGCGTGTGTCTGAGTCTGTCAGCTTGCACAGAGTGTTTTGTCTATCCTCGGTTCAGGGCAGGCGTTATAAACCAATAGCGGCCAGGAAACAGCATTATCAAACTTCAACGAGTTGGAATGTAAGGGTTACCCGCAAGCCTCCTCGCTCCGAGGTTGTTGCTCCGTGGGAAGCTCTGCACGGAGCTAGCAGCAGAGGTGGCATGCGGAGCTCCTCGCGGAGGAATTATCTCAGAGCGCGAAGCTTGCGGTTAACACTCGTCACTTCCGCCATCTCTAAATTTGCAGGCGGCGTGTTCAACTTCTCAGACTTTTCGATCGGGATTTTAATGGAATCAGAAGGAAATGGTGAATGAATTATACAGCCAGAGTCACAATAGCCAATCATGAATGGTGGAAGCGATTTACGTGTGCAATCCCATTCCCGTATGTTAACTCATTTGTCTGTTCAGTCTCTGACCACGTGCTGTCCACAGGCTTATATTACTCCCGAGTCGAGTTGTACGGTACTGGTTGACGGCGCACTGTTATAATTACGTAACCGTTTTGCGAAACCAATTGGTTACGTAAAAATTAACATCGTAACCGAACAATAGGTTACGTAAGACAAAATTACCGTAACCGATTTTTCGGTTACGTCAATGAACCAATTTTCGAGGCCTGGTCAAAGGTCACTGTGTCCCCAAAATCAGGAAATTATTAAAAATAACATTTTTTTATATCAGTAGATACATTAGGGGGACACGATGTGTCACAAATTAAAATGTAGGTCAAGGTCAAAGGTCAAGGTCACTGTGACCCCAAAATCGTGAAATTGTTAAAAATCATAAAATCGTGATTTTTTTAGTCCGTTGAGAAATTACGGGGAGTCGTTTTGTCATGTACCAAAATTTAGATCCAGGTCAATAGTCAAGGTCACTGTGACCCCAGAATCAAGGTCAAAGGTCAGTGTGACCTAAAAATCAGGAAATCATCAAAAGATTACTATTTTTTGTGAGTGGATTCAATAGGGGAAATGAAGTGTCGCACACCAAAAATTAGGTCAAGGTCAAAGGTCAAGGTCACTGACCCCAAAATCGTGAAATTGTTAAAAATCATGATTTTTGTGTCCATTGAGAAATTACGGGGAGACGGTTTGTCATGTACCAAAATTTAGGTCAAGGTCAATAGTCAAGGTCACTAGGACTGCGGAATCAAGAAATCTTTAAAAATTATTTTTTTGTGCCAGTAAATACATTAGGGGGACATGATGTGTCATGTACCAAAATGTAGGTCAAGGCCGAGCATCCGGTTACTGTGACCCCCAAAATCATGAAATTCATAAAAATCATGTTTTTTTGGTGTCTACTGATACATTGACGGAAGACGATGTGTCGTGTACCAAAATTTAGGTCAAGGTCAAAGGTCAAGGTCACTGTGACCCCCAAATCAGGAAATCATTCAAAGTAACTTTTTTTCTGCCAGTTTATACATTAGAGGGACATGATGTGTTGCATATCAAAATGTGGGTCCAAGGTCAAGGTCACTGTGACCCCAAAATCAAGAAATCATTAAAAGTCACATTTTCATATGCCTGTCAAAGACGAGGTCGTGTAATGCGATGTTGGGATCTGTCTATTCATCCAATAACATTTGTTGTCCATGCAATATGTCTAGTTTCAAGGTATGAATTGTTACCAAATTTTGAGTATACCTTACTCGCATGGCAAAGAGGAGCCATACATTTTGAGATCAATTTGTCAAAGGTCAAGGTCACAGTCTTCCCAAAACTGAATCAGTTTTAGCTGACTATATGTGTTAAGTTGGAATATTCAGAGTTCTCTCCCCTACATGTATATGGCAGTTATCCTGTGGAGTTTTCTCCCATGTTTGAAACAGCTGCATTTAGTTAAACTGTTGTGAAATAAAAACCATAAATTTACTAATTTATGAGTTTCATACATGTTTATTAACTCAAGAACAAAGGTTTACTTCATCACTTTCTTCTTTTTTCATGAAAAATTATCTCGACTGAAAGGAAACTACTATTTTCTTGTGATTGACTATTGTCGATTTCAGTGTGGGATATGTGAGCTCTCGGCTCTTGCTTCAAGGTCAACTAGTTAACAAGAGTTGAGCTCATTTTAGTTTATCATTCAATAGAATATGTGATATATGTTACATTCTCAGGCACAAAATTGTAGACCTTTCTCTGGACTGCTAGTTATCAATTGCAATCAAGGCTATTAAACAACCTTGAAATTTGGACCAATGTAATTCCAGATATACGGGCGTATATTGAAGCCCCTTGGGCTCTTGTTTTCATATTTTTTGTATAGCTCAGGAAGTCCATCCTATATCAGAAAATGATATAAAAATTGGGGCATAGCGTACTACTTTTTTCTAATTTTCAGCTTGTATAACGTGTACCTGTGGCAAATTGGTACAATGTGATTACTATGTAAAACACCCAGTACTTCAGACATAATTGTTTTCAGAATATTCAAAAGTCATGTCAATTTTCTCATTTTTTACCCCTCGGGCATTGTCGTCGTCAGCGTCGTCTGTCCGTCTGTCTGTCCATCTTTCTTGTGAACACGATATCTCAAGAAGAATTATAGCCAGGCATTGTAAATTCATACCACAAATGTATCGGGTGAAGAGTCAGAAGCCTATTAAAAAGGACTGACCTTGACCTATTTTATCAAGGTCAAATTATAGTATTTGCTATATTTTTTGAAGGATTGAAGTTAGGATCTCCAAATTCATATTACTTATGCAACTGGTGATTGACTAGAAGCCTACCCCAGTTGACTGACCTTGACCTATTTTTTATAGGTCATATACTGTTTATTATAATATAAAATGAAGAAATAAAGCTAGGCTTTCCAAATTAATACAATGTATACATCTGGCGAAGGTCCAGAGGTGTACTGAAGATGACTGACCTTGACCTAGTTTATCAAGGTCAAATTACAGTATTTGCTATATTTTTTGAAGGATTGAAGCTAGGGTCTCCAAATTCATATTACTTATGCAACTGGTGATTGACTAGAAGCCTATCCCAGTTGACTGACCTTGACCTATTTTTCAAGGTCATATGCTGTGTATTATGGTCTAACATGAAATATATCTAGGCTTTCCAATTTAATACTGTGTGTACATCTGGCAAAGGTCGATAGGTGTACTGAAGATGACTGACCTTGACCTATTTTATCAAGGTCAAATTTTAGTATTTGCTATATTTTTTGAAGGATTAAATCTAGGTCTCCAAATTCATATTATGTGTGCAACTCGTGATTGACTAGAAGCCTACCCCAGTTGACTGACCTTGACCTATTTATATATACTGTTTATTATGATATAACATTGAGGAATAAAGCTAGGCTTTCCAAATTAATACTATGTGTACATCTGGTGATGCTCCAAAGGTGTGCTGAAGATGACTGCCCTTGACCTATTTTATCCTTGACCTATTTTATCCAGGTCAGATTCTATTTAGTACAATATTCCATGAAAGATTTACGTTGTCCAAATTTATACCACTTATGGCTGGATCTGAAGTCTATTGAAGAATATCACTGACCTTGACCTATTTTTAAAAGGTCAAATTCTATATGTTAAGCCTAAGCTCTCCAAATTCCTGTTCCTAAATGCAATTAAATTAGAATTGACTTGAAATTGTTTGAAGATGACTGACCTTGATCTATATTTCCAAGATAAAATTACTTTATTGATTATAAGCTTTTTAGAAGAGCATATTTAGAGCTAAGAATTCGGTCGATCATGCTCTACCAGAACCTCAGGCCTTGGCAAAAGCGATCTACAGCCAACCCTACCAGATCACATTTTTGTTAATCTAGCTCTAAAAATACACTGATGATATTATAGAATGCATGAGTGAGTGAATATGATTTAACGTCGCTTTCAACTATATTTCAGTCATATCACGACGTTGGGTCCTATTCCTTTTCACATCCGGGAACCCCACGGGTGCCTCAGTTATTCGCCTCTTATGACAAGCTCTCTGAGGAGCTGAGGCATATTCTTACCATGACCTGCAGTGTGCACAACGACATCCCAGGTCAATCCCCACGGGGCTACAATGCATGATTGCTGGATGTAAACGATAACTGATAGCCGAGGGGTATTGAAGCCCAATGGGCTATTTTTTACTATGTATTCCTTGAAGTATGTAGTTTTTTAATAACTCAAATATAAGGTAGGTCGCCATCCAAAAAAGGGCATGAATAGGGCTCCGAATCTATTTACTCCCACACTTTTTCTCGCCATTTTGCATGAAGTCGCAACAATGCAACGTCATGACGTCGACAAATGCCACGCCAAGAAAGAGTTTGCCATTCGACGCCATGACGTCACAAGGGATGCTTAGTAAACGCAGCATGTCACAGTGTTTCATTCTATCCATTCGCACACAAGAGTATGATTACAAGGGAGGTAATTGCTATGCGCAAAAAGCTGCGCAGAACAGCCATTCTTGTAACCAGGGAGCCACCTTAACCAGCCTAAACATGGCTATATTTTGCTCTCAATTTTAATCTGAAAAACGAAATATAAACTATCAACACTTACCCATGAAGCAGTAAATCCTAATAAATCAACACCCTCTGTAAACATTCTGCTGCCAACTTAAAACAAGATGGTGGATACATGTAGGAGGTCAAGCAATTCTCTCTAATGAATTTTCATGCGCATCATGGGTCACCTGCAGACCTTGCTTTGCATCTAAATTTATGGGAATCTAAACAAAGGTTGTTGCAATTATTTGGTACAGGAATCCAAACCTATCATTTCTTTTCATTCACTAAATTTTGTAGGAATCTATCTCGACAGTTCACAATACTTTAGAATATGATGTTGACCATGTGACTGTAAAGAGGTCAAAAATGAACTTCACAATGGCAATAACAACACAATCAAGCTCATACTGTGCACATGGTGGGTACGCAGGGCAGGGCATATGTGTTCCTGTGGACACCTTCATCTCTTCTAGGTTTTTTTCTTTCATGGATCTCTACTGTAGGTACCTGGCCATCCTGATTAAATTTGAGGAATCCATTAAGGGACTAAATAAAGAAGGTATATGTTATAGTAAACTCTGGAGAAGAAGGAGAGTGTACATTCTGCAGGGTTTCTCCAGCTACCGACATGATCGACAACATAGCCCAAACATTCTATAATGGTCCATTCATTCTGCATGCTCAGTACACAGCACAGTACTGAAACAGTACTGAGATATAGCGACACTGAAAAAGTACTCATTCAGTACTGTAATTTTACTGTAATATTTCAGCACATTCAGTAGCTGTTATATTCAGTACTTTATCAGTACTGCAGTATATCTGAGTTATAAAACAGTACTATTTCAGTGCAGTAAATATTTCAGTTCTTTGATAGAAATATACTGAAAAAGTGCTGATGCCATTTTTGCTGTGTATAATTAAAATTTTATTCAAAAACTATGAAAAATATTTGCGAATCAAATGCTCATAGCGACTTCCATGTAGATGTAAATGAATAAAAAACCCTAAAAATATGCCATTTTCACGGGGCGATGTAGGCCCGTAGGGACTAATGGTCCTGTCTTGTAGTCAGAAAAAATTGAGCTGCAGCTCTGTGTCTTGCTAACACAGCAAAAGATCGAGTTCTTGCGCGACAAGAAAGAGGTCTGAAACTTCCTTCTTTAGAGTGTCCAGGTTTCTGTGTTTTTAATGTCCGCGTATAGCTGCAGGTCTGATATGTTTAAGTTAAATTTCCATTTATCTAATTTTATGCGTGTTTTCGTTCATTTTCCAGTGGCACTACTTTCGTGCTCAAAATATGTCGTCTGCTAAACCACAGATTTTGAGAGGCGCATGTTGAGTGATTTTGTGAGACTAACTCATTCTCATTAGAAAGCGTGTTTGGGCAGTAATTTAGTATTAAATAATACCAGTATAAGTGTAATTCATTGTAGAAAACAATGGGATATTTCACTTTGCCTGTATTCATTTACATTTTCATGAAATATGTGTGTTGAGTTACAGTTTGGAATTTTCGCCATTTAAGATTACCCCTCAAGACCCTCTGCATTATCTTTTTATAGTAAGTTTCTAAAATCCAGTGGTGGTCAAATCATTTATGTAATAATTTCCCTGTATTCAGAAATGTTTTCTTTGCATTCTGCTTCTGAAATATTCATGGAATGTTGCAAGCATTTCCCCCTGATCTGCATGAGGAGCTCTGCATATGCTGTGTTTGAAGCTGTAAGATGACAGGGGAGATAACCAAATAGAACTGTAATATACTAGAGTTGTACTGACAGGAGGAGGTACATGAAACAATATGATGCCATGAGAGGGTGCATCCCAGCATAGCTCCAGTCCATCTAACCATGAGGATTTTACATTGTTCTCAATACTCAATTTTTACCCCTCGGCCAATTTTGGCCATGGGGTATTGTCGTCTTGTACGTCCGTTTGTTCGTACGTCCGTACATCAGTACGTGAGCGAGATAGACGGAAAACGGTTCCACTGAAGAATTCCAAATTTGGTATGCTTATTTACCTAGTCAAGGACCAGAAGCCTATTGAATTGGGACCTGATTGGGTGGAAACGTTGGCGGCCATCTTTAATTTTATGCAAAATGGATAATGATCCATATCTTGGAAATCATTCAACTGTTCAATACGAAAGCTGGTATACATCATCGATATATCAAGCAACTTTTAATGAATTACCAAACCGGCTTTTCTGATAAGCTGGAAATCCTGGAAGCCATCTTTAATTCATGCAAAATCGATAATGATACATATCTCTGTTACCATTCAATTGTTTTATATGAAAGTTGGTATACATCATCAATGCATACAGATACTTTAAATCGGGACCTGATTGACTGAAAACCTTGGCTGCCATCTTTAATTCATGCAAAAACTTTAATGATATATATCTCTGATATCATTTAAGTGTTCTATACTAAACTTGGTATACAGCATCGATGTATCAAGAGACTTGCAATGAATAACCACATCAGTTCCTCTGAGTGGGGAGAAGGATGGGCGGACATATTAAATTTATGCAAAATCATTAATGATCTCGTTCTCCGATACCATTCAAGTGCTCGATGTAAAATTTGGTATACATCAAGAGACTTACGACAAATGACAGTTCTGGTTTCTCTGATTGGGCGGAAACCTTGGTGGCCATCTTTAATTTATGCAAAATCTTCAATGATGTATATCTCTGATACCATTTCAGTGTTCTATACGAAACTTGGTATACAGCATCAATGTATCAAGTGACTTTCAATTAATAACCACATAGTTCCTCTGAGTGGTGGGAAGGATGAGCGGCCATCTTCAATTTATGCGAAATCATTAATGATCTCTATCTCCGATACCGTTTTAGATGCTCGATGTAAAATTTGGTATACATCATTGCTGCATCAAGAAACTTATGTAATGAATACCGGTTTCTCTGATTGGACGGAAACCTTCAAGGGGTCATTCCTAATTGCAAATTTTTTGATAATCTGTATATTTGTGACTTGACTGCTTGGTGTTCCTGACATCTTGGTTCAAATTGAGTACATTATGAATGTACCCTGAGCTGAGAGGTTTTCAGATGCGCAGCTTCGTATTGTTATTTACTGCTGAAGGATATGCTTTCGATTATCTGGAAAAAGTGAATTTTTTTACAAATATTGGTAACATGCAGTGAAGACATTATTTTATCATTTCATCAGGTTGGTTTCATAATAAATGTCTGTCCCAGCGGGTTTAAAAAAAAAAAATATATGTGTACAATTACACTAATGCCCTAGAGATCCTTGTTGAGAGGAATGTGGGAGACTACAAGTATGGCTCTTCGCCATGAGATGGAGTTAGTGGAATTATTCCAACAGCCTATTTTACATTTAAATAGCCCCGTTTCAGTGCCTAAGGCTCTAGTTAAATTAATTTTCAAGTCAATTCTAGAAAAACAGACTTTTTGAATTATTTTTAGCGACAGTTTTGACATGAGAACCAAAATTGCAGACTGCGTCTTTGTCTTGGATCGTATCTAGTGGGTATATCAATCGCCTCTTGCTTTTCCTGTAGTTATTTTCACTCTATGAATGTACATGTATGTGTCATCGCAATTTGATTTTCAAAGAAAATCTATATTTATACCATTAATGTATTTAATTGAATTAGGAAATCGACCATACTGATCAGCTGACTGCATGTTCTATTTTTTATTAGCCCACCATCACCAGATGGTGGGCTGTTCAAATCACTTTTCGTCCGTGGTCCGTCCGTCCGTCAGTCCGTCCGTAAACAATTCTTGTTACCGCGATTTCTCAGACACTACTGCATGGATCTTTTTCAAATTTGGTACACCTTGCGGTCTAGTTGTGCAAGAAACCTTTTCTGGTCCGATTCAAAAATCCAATATGGCCACCAGACAGCCATCTTGGACTTCCCCATGAAACCTTGTTATCGCGATTTCTCAGGAACTACTTCATGGATCTTTCTCAAATTTGGTACACAAGTCCCACATGGGGTCTAGTTGTGCAAGATACCTTTTCTGGTCCGATTCGAAAATCCAATATGGCCACCAGGTGGCCATCTTAGATTTCCCCATGAAACTTTGTTATCATGATTTCTCAGGAAGTACTGCCTGGATCTTTCTCAAATTTGGTAGACAGGTTGCCCTTGTGGTCCAGTTGTGCAACATACCTATTCTGGTCCGATTCCATAATCCAATATGTCCATCAGGCGGCCATCTTGGATTTCCCGGCGGGTCAGCTACATAAAGGGATGTCACTCTTGTGACAACTGTAGACTACTGCATGTTTCGATCCAAGGGAGATAATCAGGATTCAGACTCTTTCAAATTCGAAGTTTCAACATTACTGCGAGGACCGGATACCTTCAGTATTAAGTATTGTACCATCTTACTATTTTCGAGCATGGTATCTTAAAAGAGATATCTCAAACTAGTCCAGTAAACAGAACAGAATTAGCATTCGTTCCTAATTATAAAATATTAAGTATGCCAAAGTATCAAAGAGATTTTTCTTCGCTTCCAGTACCCAACGTGCAAAAAAATAAATAGAATAAAAATACTACAAAACGAAGATGAAGGATCCTCCATACATGTACATTCATTTTCAGACTAACTTTGCTCATTTCTCTTGTACTACAACAACCGACATAAGCACAGTTTCTAGAAATCTTGAAACTCCTGAAACTTAGAAAGATCATATCTTGGTGTTTTCCAGTGTCCCTTTTTCGATCTTTTTCGCTCAGATTCAAAATTCTGTAAACAAAATTACAACTCAATCGTCTTAGTAACAATGGACAAAAAGATCCTCTTGTCATTAGCTTACAATTATCGGACAATGGTGGGCGCCAAGATCCTTCAGGATCTCTCGTTTTATTGCAATGGATATGCATTTGGATCTTGACACTATCTTTCTACATAACATACATGTAGATACATGTACACAGCTTCAACTTCTCTACATTGAACATGTGCCGTCTCTTCAGATATTTTATTTATTTTTATCCAGTCCTAATGATCATGCTGTCGTATAGATTAGACAGTTCTGTGAGAACAGAGCTCATGCAGAGTCTATGAACTCTGTATTCTGAATCTTAGTTATAATGGTAAACATCAGCTTGTAAATACATATATTACTTTTCCACAAACATTTACTGGTAGTGGTTCCCTCATAATCTTTTGGAAGTGTTGCTAATGTATCGACATTTGCCATTTAATGACGAGTTCTGGTGTTCTTGACTTTGCCTGAAGTTCTACAAATAATCCACTGAATGCCTAATTTAAAATCAGGAGAGCACAGATGCCCATTGAAGAAAGCTCCATCTGCTCTTTGGAGATATCAAGATGCTCATATCTGGTATATGTAAATCTGCCTCAGTACTTGACTTCATCAAGCCAGAAAGCAGTTCCATCTTTAACAGCAGCAAGTGCTGCACCATAAACACGATAAAAGTCAACACTGTTTATTGTACTTTGTGAAATTTGTATAAAGAGAGCTGTGATGTGTTTTTTGTTTTTTTCTTCTTGTTTTATCATTTTTGGAGATTTCCTCTTTTCTGACTTACCAGTTACCTCTCCTGGTGGAATATATAATACACATGGTGACTGAATGATCGTCTAACCGGCCTTCTCATGTCATGTGACCTGGCTGAGACTCTGCCACTCAAGTGGGGTTCATCAATGAAATATAGTAGGTTTAATGATGGTGAGAACAGAAAAAGTTCTGTTTTGCCTGTGTTGTATGTAGTTTGAAATAGTTTTTCCACACATCACTGGCATAGATATCATTTGTGTACATGAATATGCGTTTCAAGATTAGTAAACGATAATATTGGATTGGTATAAATCATCAGCATAACACACCCTCCCTTGTGACCCTCATCAGTATAAAAAAAACTTAATCTGGTCTTGGCTTACATCTCCAAGCAAAGGTGTTTACAACTACATTGTATAAGGATCTGTGAGTGTGAGCTTTAAACATCAGTATGAATAGCTGTGGAGGAAGTGCCAAGGAAGTGGCGTTTTCAAGAACTGATATATTCAACCATTACCCAAGACTATTGGTTGTTACTAGTTAGTAACTTCGAGTTGTCTCATTATATGTCTGTTTGTTTCGTCTGGTGAAGTCATGATGTTCAAGTTCCCATTGTTATGTTGTAGACAATGTCTAGAAAATCCCGAGAACAACCTCGCAGATGAACAGACACACAAACAGCTAAATACAGTGGCTGATGGCATCTCCAGTACAGGCTCCATGGACAAGGAATATTTCAGGTAAATTTCAACCAATACTGACCTTTGACATGCTAAGAAATAATACATGTATTCCTGTGGACCTGAGAAAACCGTATTCACCACAACCTTCTCAGGTCCACGAACCCACACATATTGATCTCATCAAAAGACTATAAGATTAATCGTATAGTATTCATGTCATTGGAATCAGATTGTATAATATACATGTACCATGGAAGCATCCAATACACCTACTTCAATTGTGCTTATTTCGTTTTGTCATTGCAGGAAATTTGTATGAAACAGATTCATTTGAAAATAATTAAAAGGATTTTTTATCCGGTCTTCCTGTGCTTTAAACTGTGCCCAATACACTACACTATGTTTTAAATATACTTTTTAAATACAATGTATAAAAGTTTTAAAAATTAAAAAGAAATTCGTTTCTTAATTTTCTTCTTAAACAATGTTAGGAATTCGAAATGATACATGTTCAAAATTGGAAGATACATGTAAAGGTTTTAACTAAAATTTGAACGGTTCTTGACAGGAAAAAAAAAAAATCTGGTGATATCATGATCTGAACTGCCCGAATGAGGATGTTTACATCAGTTGCATACTCATTATCAAATTATTTATATTAATTTCTATGAAGTCACACCTGGGTTTGTCCAGGCCGGTGACTGTGTTTTGCCTGTGTCTCTGTGTACATGTAGTATCGGACGTTCCTGGTCCTCCGTGATCAGTTGTGTAGAAAAGATTGCAGAATCATAGGTGGCTGTTTTCTCAAAGTAAAAGTTGAGAGCCTCCTGACATGCTTGATGTTACCTCTGCTTCCCATCAGTTCATTTGACACTTGACAATTCAGCAGTTGTAAAATTGAAAGATGGAAAGCTTGAAATCTCTCACATCTGTCAGCTTTCCATCTCTACCTCGCTCCCATATTCGAGCTTTCCAATGTGCAAAATTTAAAGTAGAGAGATGAAAAGCTCTACATAGCTTCCGTATCCCAGCTCTCCAAAATGGGTTTATGGCATAGGATTACCGTAACCATACTTTGTTAAATTTTGTCCTTTTTCTCCCAATATCACAGTTTACATTTTACAACATGCGGTTTTATTTTGAATCTGGTAGGGTACAAGTTAGAAGATGTTAAATTTTAATGAGACGTGAATATCTCGCAGACTTGGAGAAATGTGGCTAATTTAACAAAGTATCGCCATTGTATTCCCATATGGCATTAATTTCGGAAAGCTGGAATATGGGAGTGATTTCCATCTTTATACTTTTAATTTTTCTGCATGGAAAGTCCAAATGCTGGAGCGATGCAGAGCTTTTCATCTTTCTACATGTACTTTTAATTCCCACGAAGTAGGCTCTCATTTGCAAATTGTCCGGTAATGAGTGAGTCAGTCCCTCCAACTCTTTTCTCCGGCAAAATACAATGTAAGGAGAACCTTGATTTTGTATTAGTGGACTGTTACCAGCAAGTTCTGAGCTGACCTACTTAGGTGACCTATAAACCTCGAAATTGGCAAAAACACACTTAAATCATATCAAACCCTACTTCGTAGTTCCTGTGATGTTAGTCACACTGCCATGTTTTGCAAGATGGAAAGCTAAATTGTAACATGTTACACGGACACATATCTTCAACTTGAATGTATTTGTGAAGCTTTATCATGTGATCTGTTATGTCTCTTACTTGACTGTGAAGAGGTACGGTCAGACTCGCCGCTTGTGTACACCTGTTGGACAGGCTATCCACACCCCACTTTGATTGCTTTCTTCATTGTCCTATATATTGACTACTATACATGCTGTTATAATATGTTTACAGGAGCTACTCTGATGTTCATGTACATGAAGAAATGCTGGCGGATACCATCAGAACAAACACATACAGGTATGACTGTAAGTTAATGTGGATGATAGCATTCTTCCATTGTCAGAGTTTGTAACCTCCTAGACTGTCCATGTAACACCCTCTGATTGCACTGTGCAGAAAAACGTTGCGCGCATGTGCATTTGGTCTGCATCAATTTTTATCAACACAGGCAGCATGTATCTGCATACAAGATAGTTGGGAATGCATCTAGTATATCTTGTGAAAGAATTAACAATTATTGTGCTAAATTATTTCACAAGAACACAGGTTACAACTTCTTGTCTAGCTGTGACATGCTGAGCCCACTCCGTTCCGTTTATAAGTGGATGATGCTATTTGGCCAAGAGCCATGCGCACAAAAGCTGTGTGCTGCAATTTCAACCCCAGTGCAATCAGAGGGTACATGTATATCTGACAGTAGGAGGTAGTATACAATCTGATGCCATGAGAGTGAATGATAGGGCAATGATAGGGCATTCTTGGATTTTTGTTCCCTGGCTACATGTGCATGTCTAAAAGACAATTAACAGTATTAGTGCTGCTTGCTCTTAAAACTGAAATCCATTCTATCCAGTATTATGCCCGGTTTTAATTTATAAGTTTAGAAGAGACTGAGGCAATCAACAGTCAACCAACAGTTACATGTATCATTTTATATGGTAAATTATTGTTGATCTCTGCGTTTCATCAGTACATGTACTTGTACCCTGTGTTCTTTGTTGGATATTCGCAAATCATCCACATCTTTCTCGGTCAAATTTCCAAGGTGTTGTTGTAGGTCCCTGTCCCCCTCCCCCCTCCCGCCAAGCCTACCTTAATTTATTGATAAATATTATATCTGTTCATTTAGAGGACAGTAGTTTTCCTCATTACCATTTTACATGTACCAAACTCTTATGTTTGTTGCATGTCATGCCAATGTCTTTCATGCCACATGTATTTGTTTTCAGACGTGCTATTTTGAAGAACTATGATCTGTTTCGAGGGAAGGTTGTGGCTGATGTAGGAGCAGGAACAGGTTAGACTCATATATGTACCCTCTAATATCAGCCTTTCCTTACATGCTTGAAAATATTATCTACATTTGAATGTACCAGGAAATCATACCTCTTATGGCTAGAGGTGTGCCAGGCCATAGATGATACTTTCCTTCATAGACAATTCCTTTCTCACGATGTTGCTATGTGTACAACTGGCTTCATTATATCCAAAGTGTATTTATATGTGTATAATGTTTATCATGGGTACCACATGTAGAATGTGTAATTGTGTATTATGTTTACCATGTGTAAGTACTATATTTATCACGTTTTCTCCTCTACAATCAATGAAAAGAACAGTGCAATGTACAATATGAATAAATTTATTGTTTTACTGAGTGAAAGTTTTTCATTCCTTCCTACATGTTGCAGGCATCCTCAGTATTTTTGCAGTACATGCTGGAGCCAAAGCTGGTAAGATTGTTTTCATTTCTCAATTTTGAAATGCTACAATATTGCCATAAATATTGGGAAAAGAATATTTCAACAGACTAGAGAAGACTGGAAAGTTTGGATTCCCATGGGATGTAATTGCTAGAATCTGTCTGGATTTCTGCAATATTGGACGAAAAACAATAATTTCTTTCCATTTAGGAGACATTATCTGTTGTTTGTAGCTGTTTGGCCAGAACCTTGGTATCACTCCATATCGTAACCATCTGTACTTGGCAATGAGATCTTTGAATTGGTAAATTCAAGTGCTGTTAGCTCAGTGTTGAAGGTTTCCCTCGTATTTATCTCCCTTGATGTGACTAAAATTATCTCCCCTGATGTGAGTGAAATTGTCTCCCTTGATGTGACAAGATTTATATCCCTTGATTTGACTGAAGTGGCAAAAATTATATCCATGGACTTGGAGAGCTAGAAACCCCTGGACTGCCTGATATAATTTCTTTCAACACCACAGTTCGACTCAACACCAATTAATGTTAGCATTACTAAACCCAGAAATATGACTACTATTTCAGTATATGCCATTGAGGCGAGTGGTATGGCCGATCAACTACGAGCTGTTGTGAAGGAGAACAAGATGGATCATGTGATCACTGTTATACACGCCAAAGTTGAGGTATGTTCTCTCAGAATTAATAGGGTAAAACCTCAACCAATAATGTATGTTGACATACTTTAATGTACATTGTCTTTGAGTAGAATTTATTTGAACATTCCTGTGAATATGCATGTGCTACTCGAATTAGGATAATGAAACTTGCTACTTTCAATAATTAATGGGTTACATTCCATAATTAATGGCTACCCTATTTCTTTTGATTATTCAGACAGCAAAACTTAACTTCAGGATTCTATGGAGAGAAATTCTGTCTACATTCTACAAATATCACTAGCTATATTTTCAGTTTTTGAGATAAATAACATATCCATGTCACAGTATTTAGCCTCAGTTGATATAAAGATGTTTTTTTCTGCTTCAAAGTCTAAAAATGCTGTTCAAAACATTAGAAGAAATAGGGTACATTCAATAATGAGTGGGTTAAAGGAAACAAATAATGGATTACAATAGTCATTGGGTTACAACAGTAGATTTAGGTCATCCAAAAGTGTCCTGTTTTCAGATCTGATTCATCATATTTTTCACATGTACGATAACTATTTTGGAATATGAAAACCATGTATATCTGTTCTAAATGTCATTGAAAATTGACCGGTGTATTTGTTTATTTGTAGGATGTAGACCTACCAGAGAAGGTGGATGTGATTATTAGCGAGTGGATGGTGAGAACTGATATTGTCTAAGACTGCAAGTCGGTTCCGTTATTTAAAGGAATTTATTCTGCTAATACATTTACATGCAGTTTGTTCAAATAAAATTCTCTCAAATCAGAGACAGGAACCTAACCTGTGATGGGGTGTTTTCCCGAAGTTCTCCAAGTGAGTCTGTATGATCAGCAGTTTCGCAGTTTGTTTCTTTGTCAGAATGTTCACTTTGTCTGCAGTTTATTGTGAATTACATACCATAATGTGACATCCAGAATGTCTCACCCTCACAATCTCGCAACCATTTCCTTCACTTTCTCGTCTACAATCGGGGAACCTTGGTAAATAGCTTGTTAAATGAAATAATCCATTGATAGACTGCCCCAATATGTCACTCGGCACCTCAGTCAATCAGAAGCACATCTGTCGCAAGGCCACTCAATATATGATGCTTCAAATGGAGGTCAGCCCGTCTCATGACCCTGTGATGTTATTGGGACAGGCTTTTCACCATTAGGATCTCCGTTTGGTTGGTTGACCATGATCAATGTAAAGGTAGGCCCCAGGCTATCACTGTGATGGGTTGTTAGGTGTGAACAACCCCTCTCAGCACCCAGCTATCATCTTCACTTTATCAAGCCATTTTCTACGTTCTCACTTCGAACCTGCCTTGATTTATCTGATCACCTTCAGTGTTCAAAATCCAAGGTGTAAATTTACCAATGAACGAGAGATGAACCAATCAGAATGTACAAACCGATTGTGTGTATAGAGTGACATCCTCAAGTAGCAGAGTCATTCCTCCTATAATATGGTGCTTGTGTTGGCTAAGCATATAGGTCAGCCAATCAAAATGCTCTCATATGACACATTTCAAAATTCAAATGGTTTCGAGGTCAGTCAAATCTCATATCTGTTCATAAGTCCTTTGAACATTTAAGGGGGGGGGGGGGAGATATATCAAGGGAAGTTCAAAGTTGAAACGTAGAAATTGGCTTGATAAAATGAAGATGCCAGCCATATGTTATTTTCTTATCTTGGACAGTACAGTACTGGGCTCTCTAATATTAGTAAGCATGGAAAATGACCCCCTCTCAAGAAATCCTGGCGACAACCATGAGACCATGGTGTTCATGATGATGGACTGTCATAATGGCCTTTATTAAGCAGAGCTCACAAAATAACCCTATATATTCTGGAAATTTGATTGGTAGCCACTGATACAACCAGTACTCTGACAACGGTAACCACCCTACCCGATTAACTCAGCTCTGTTTGTATATTACAGGGTTATTTCTTACTGTATGAGTCCATGTTGAACAGTGTGATTAGTGCCAGGGACAGGTGGCTGAAAAAGGTATTATTGTTTTTTTTTCGTTTTTTTTTTTCACACATCTGACCCTGTTTACTGTTACTTCTTGATTTCATATTGGCTGGGCAAAACAGGAGCTTTAGCTGTTTTTGGAAGCGTGCATGCTTTCCTGGTGGGATTTTTCCAATATACCTGTCTCAAAAACATGATTGTCCTTTGCTCTTGTTAAAATGGTCAGTCATGGTACATCGACTGAGAATGCAGTGGATCATTTTGCAGATACACATGTATATATAAATCTTCCAAAGAATTCTGGTAGGTCAGTTGAAAATGTAATAGATTACGACTGGCCGCCCTCAGTCGAGTGAGGAATGGGTTCTTTCCACAATAATCCTTGGACAATGCTGTCTTGCCCCTTTGTCGGCGAAAAGTGCACTGCACATGGGCTACCACATGAGCTTCGGTTCATTCTCATGATATAACCCTAGTCCATAACATTGATAACTCATGAAAATATGATAATATAGATCAAATATTCCTACTATTTCAAGAGAGGACAAATATGCTTACATTTGTGATAATTTGGCATCTTCAGGTCGAAAATATACTAGTTATCATTGATTAAAAATATATTCTGGGTTAAAGACATAGCGAAGCACCCAAATTGAAGAACCGGAGCTCATGCGACCAGCTAGGTGTCGGTGCACTTTCTGCTGCCATTGAGGCCAGACAGCATTGTCCAGGGATTAACTTGAACTATAGTGCAAATTGCCCATTCTAAGTGAATGTCTACCTCCATAGGAACACACAAGTAGTCAGCATTTGAAGAGGTTGTTCCGTTATGCAGCAGTTGAGGCTATGTGTATATTTCTTTAAATGTATCAGTGTTACCCAGTAATTCCCTGTGATGTACTAATATATTGGTGTTGTGTTTCCCAGACAGGGACGATGATGCCATCCTTTGCCACTCTCTACATGGCTCCCCTATCAGATGAAGACTATGAGGAAAGGTTTGTTTGTTATCTCCTGGGCAGACTGGGCTTTTTTTTGTCTCAGTTGACAGACTGGGCTTTTTTTTGTCTCAGTTGACAGACTGGGCTTTTTCTTGTCTCAGTTGACAGACTGGGCTTTTTTTTGTCTCAGTTGACAGACTGTGCTTTTTTTTGTCTCAGTTGACAGACTGGGCTTTTTTTTGTCTCAGATGACAGACTGGGCTTTTTTTTGTCTCAGATGACAGACTGGGCTTTTTTACCCCTCGGCCAATTTTGGCCATGGGGTATTGTCGTCGTCTTGTACGTCCGTACGTGAGCGAGATAGCTGGAGAACGGTTCCACTGAAGAATTACAAATTTGGTATGCTTATTTACCTAGTCAAGGACCAGAAGCCTATTGAATTGGGACCTGATTGGGTGAAAACTTTGGCGGCCATCTTTAATTTTATGCGAAATGGATAATGATCCATATCTCGGAAACCATTCAACTGTTCAATACGAAAGTTGGTATACATCATCGATACATCAAGCAACTTTCAATGAATTACCAAACCGGCTTTTCTGATTAGCTGGAAATCCTGGAGGCCATCTTTAATTTATGCGAAATTGATAATGATACATATCTCTGTTACCATTCAGTTGTTTTATATGAAAGTTGGTATACATCATCGATACATCCAGATACTTTGAATCAGGACCTGATTGACCGAAAACCTTGGCGGCCATCTTTAATTTATGCAAAAACTTTAATGATATATATCTCTGATCCAATTTAAGTGTTCTATTCCAAACTTGGTATACAGCATCGATGTATCAACTGACTTGCAATGAATAACCACATCAGTTCCTCTGAGTGGGGGGAAGGATGGGCGGCCATCTTTAATTTATGCAAAATCATTAATGATCTCGTTCTCTGATACCGTTCAAGTGCTCGATGTAATATTTGGTATACATCATCGATGCATCAAGAGACTTACGACAAATGACAGTTCTGGTTTCTCTGATTGGGTGGAAACCTTGGTGGCCATCTTTAATTTATGCAAAATCTTTAATGATGTATATCTCTGATACCATTTCAGTGTTCTATACGAAACTTGGTATACAACATCAATGTATCAAGAGACTTTCAATGAATAACCACATCAGTTCCTGTGAGTGGCGGGAAGGATGGGCGGCCATCTTTAATTTATGCGAAATCATTAATGATGTCTATCTCTGATACCGTTCAAATGCTCGATGTAAAATTTGGTATACATCATTGATGCATCAAGAAACTTATGTAATGAATACCGGTTTCTCTGATTGGACGGAAATCTTAGGGGTCATTTCTAATTGCAAAATTTTTGATAATCTGTATATTTGTGACTGCTTGGTGTTCCTTACATCTTGGTTCAAATTGAATACATTATGAATGTACCCAGAGCCGAGGGGTTTTTTGATGCGCAGCTTCGTATTTTGTCTCAGTTGACACACTGTGCTTTTTTTTGTCTCAGTTGACAGACTGGGCTTTTTTTTGTCTCAGTTGACAGACTGGGCTTTTTTTACCCCTCGGCCAAAATTTGGCCGAAGGGTATTGTCGCCGTCATGTACGTCCGTCCGTCCGTCCGTCTGTCCGTCACACCTTTCTCGTTACCAAGATATCTTTAGAACGACTTACCCTAGGCACACCAAACTTGCAGTGCACATCCGTATGCTCGTGACCCTATTGAATCTGGACCTGATTGGCTGGAAACTTTGGCGGCCATCTTTAATTTATGCGAAATTATTAATCTTGTGTATCTTAGGTACCATTTCTCTGTTCAGTGTGAAACTTGGTATAGATCATCGCTGCATCAAGAAACTTCAAAGAATGACCAAACCAGTTTCCCTGATTCGGTGAAAACCTTGGCGGCCATCTTTAATTTATGCAAAATCTTTAATGATATATATCTCTGATACCATTCAAGTGTTCTATACGAAACTTGGTATACAGCATCGATGTATCAAGAGACCTGCAATGTATAACCACATCAGTTCCTCTGAGTGGCGGGAAGGATGGGCGGCCATCTTTAATTTATGCGAAATCATTAATGATCTCTATCTCTAATACCGTTTGAGTGCTCGGTGTAAAATTTGGTGTATCATCGATGCATCAATAGACTTACGATAAATGACAGTTCTGGTGTTTCAGATTGGGCGGAAACCTTGGTGGCCATCTTTAATTTATGCAAAATCTTTAATGATGTATATCTTTGATACCATTTCAGTGTTCTATTTGAAACTTGGTATACACCATCGACGTATCAAGACACTTGCAATGAATAACCACATCAGTTCCTCTGAGTGGCGGGAAGGATGGGCGGCCATCTTTAATTTATGCGAAATCAGTAATGATCTATATCTCTGATACCGTTCAAGTGCTTTATGAAAAATGTGGTATACATCATCGATGTATCAATAGACAGTTCTGGTTTTTCTGATTGGGCGGAAACCTTGGTGGCCATCTTTAATTTATGCAAAATCTTTAATGATG
The DNA here is from genome assembly GCA_036873755.1 of Hanleya hanleyi. Lineage (NCBI taxonomy): Eukaryota > Metazoa > Mollusca > Polyplacophora > Lepidopleurida > Hanleyidae > Hanleya > Hanleya hanleyi. Next base: position 182,328 of record JAVTVY010041065.1, read on the forward strand.
TATATCTTTGATACCATTTCAGTGTTCTATATGAAACTTGGTATACAGCATCCATGTATCAAGAGACTTGCAATGAATAACCACATCAGTTTCTCTGAGTGGCGGGAAGAATGGGCGGCCATCTTTAATTTATGCGAAATCGTTAATGATCTCTATCTCTGTTAATTTTCAAATGCTCGATGTAAAATTTGGTATACATCATCGATGCATCAACAGACTTATGTAATGAATACCGGTTTCTCTGATTGGACGGAAACGTTCGAGGCCATTTCTAATGGCAAAATTTTTCATAATCTGTATATTTGTCACTTGACTGCTTGGTGTTCCTGAAGTCTTGCTTCAAATTGAATACATTAGGAATGGCTGGCGCCCAGAGCCGAGGGGTTTTCAGATGCGCAGCTTCGTATTTGTCTCAGTTGACAGACTGTGCTTTTTTTTTACCCCTCGGCCAACTTTGGCCTAGGGGTATTGTCGTCATCATATACGGCTGTCCGTACGTCCGTCCGTTACCGCGATATCTACAGAACCGTTTCATGCATGGCAACCAAACTTGTTGCATCTATTTATCTTCACGTAAATCAGAAGCCTATCAAAAATGAGTCATCTCGGACAATATTTTGCAGAGTTATGCCCCTTTTTACAAATAAAAATCCATTTATGATTTGTTATTGTGATAATTTCATAACTGTTCCATATACAACATCCTAACGTGATACAGTTGTGTCTCTTGACCTGAACTAGATGCCTATCGAAAATGAGTCGTGTCAGAAAGTATTTTGCAGAGTTATGCCCCTTGTCTAATAAAATCCGTTACCGCGATATCTACAGAACCGTTTCATGCATGGCAACCAAACTTGTTACATCTATTTATCTTCACGTAAATCAGAAGCCTATCGAAAATGAGTCATCTCGGACAATATTTTGCAGAGTTATGCCCCTTTTTACAAATAAAAATCCATTTATGATTTATTGTGATAATTTCAGAACCGTTCCATATACAACATCCTAACGTGATACAGTTGTTTCTCTTGACCTGAACTAGATGCCTATCGAAAATGAGTCGTGTCAGAAAGTATTTTGCAGAGTTATGCCCCTTGTCTAATAAAATCCACTAATTCCTATGTTAAGTTTGCATATAATTTCTATATCATGTTTGTATACTATCACATTTATTTATTGATTGGATGACTGATTTATTGATTTATTCTCTTACACAATGCGAAGAATGCCTGCAAATCTGTTTTGAAAATGACACTAGATGCCTATCAAAAATGAGTCGTGTGGTGTCAGAAAGTATGCCCCTTGTCTAACAAAATCCACTAATTCCTATGTTAAGTTTGCATATTATTTCTATATCATGTTAGTATAGTATCACATATATTTATTGATTGGATGACTGATTTATTGATTTATTTTCTTAGACAATGCAAAGAATGCTTCCAAATCTGTTTTGAAAATGACATACATGTGCCATTTAGTATACATGTACTGTATTTATCTAGCCATGTGTACTGTTGTTTTGGTGCGACATCGATACAGCTCTTTCAATTTATTCCAGAAACAAATTAATTTAAGGGGAGGAAAAGTTTTCTTTTTTTTCAAAGAAAGTACACTTACAATACCAGGGGTAAATATTTCTTCCCACAAGCCAATCAATTGGTAGAGACACCCTTACATTATAATAGCTGGGGTTCAGAGCCGAGGGGTTTCGATAGTGCAGCTTCATGTTGTCTCAGTTGACAGACTGGGCTTTTTTGTTGTCTCAGTTGACAAACTGGGCTTTATTTTGTTGTCTCAGTTGACCATATTGACAGACTGGGCATTTTTTCTTGTCTTGGTTGTCCGCCTGGGCTTTTAACCAATATCAATTTAGAACAATGCCTGATCAGCTGTATAGCTTCTGGCATCAATTTCTGTGTAGTTTGTTTGAAATTTGGCTGATAATTTTGGTAATTTTAGGCTGGAAATATGCCAGTTAACACTGGTTAAGAACATCTGTTTTACTTAATTTACAGCATACAGAATAAAGACGACAAAGCCAAAGTGTGATATTAAAAAAAAAACATCTCTCTGTGTTGAAACATAGGCCAAATTCAGGAAAAGTGGATTCATTTGACTGCCAATGATAATCAAGAAAATATATTGAACAAGTGTTAGACTGTATACAAAGTCATTTCAAGACAGGATAGTCATGTAAGACTTGAGATTTGAGGAGTCAGACTGTGGACAAAATGACATCAGTATTGAGACGAAGTTATGTCTTACCACATTGTGAGTGACACTGCAGCTATTATCATTGTCACAATCATCACTTCTTAACAAATATGGTGGAGTTTTCATGAGTTTTGTCAATTCTACCTAATATGTTATCGTCCTGTTGTAGGTTGGCATTTTGGGAGGAATTGAAGGATGTTTACAAGGTTTCCATGACTACAATGATTCCATTCGCAAGAAAAACTCTAGCAAGTAAGTATTGGCTTTTCTCGTAACCCAGCTGTCCACTTCCACAATGAAATTCTGAGACTGGTACTGTCCATAACTCAGTCATGCTCCATTGTTCGCATGCTTGCATTCATTTTCAAAAGTTGAAACAATAAGTGTATCTAGATGTTGAGCGCCTGGGAAATGAATTCTTCTTACATGGAGGGGTTTTACCATTACTTCAAAAGCACATCATTTGACACCTCAGTCTGGTCCATTTGACACCTCAGTCTGGTCCATTTGACACCTCAGTCTGGTCCATAATGATACCATTTGATGCCTCACATGAAAAAAAATTAAACAATGCATTAGTTCTGCTCATGAAGATTTGTATTAAACAGAATTAAACATGCCAATCCACTTATTTCGGAGTGTCATTATAGGGTAGCTCTAAAGAGTTCAGATACTCCGGACTGACGAATGTTTTCCAGTAGTCCCATACTTCTATCCCTTGTGAATTGTTCATCAATCAGAAACAGTGAATGTGAAGACAGTGTGTCCAGAGGGTATCCAGGCCCATGCTGAAGCTATCACTCGTCTGGACCTGAAAACTGTCACAGTGAGCCAGCTGAAAAATATACAGGTATTATTATTAATATACAGCTAATTATGTTAATACACAAATTAACATATTTGTGTGGTTGCCATGGTAACCAAATGCCTATCTCCCGATCCAGTCATCCAATCATCTGGGAGCAATCACTGTTCAGGCTCTGTATCTGAGAGTTTTTAATCTACATGTAGTCAGTTTCTGGTGGGTGGACGGATCAGGAGAAGATGATTTGTGGCATACGAAACTGACGTATTTGTGTGGTTGCCATGGTAACCAAATGCCTATCTTCCGATCCAGCCATCCAATCATCTGGGAGCAATCACTGTTCAGGCTCTGTATCT